>JBAMJV010006542.1:0-23546 GCA_037951105.1 Echinarachnius parma
TGTAACAATCTTGATTGCTAGATGCCCTATATGGGCCCCCATGATATGCTGTGGTCAAAGGTCACATAAGTAGGTCAAAGGTCAAATGAAGTCAAATGTGAAAGTTTGGGGTAAGAGTCTATTAGGGTTGATAACTGTCCAACCCTGCATCTGTTTGTAACCAAACTTGATTTGTAGATGTCCTATATTGGCCTCCATGATAATCTGGGGTCAAATGTCAAATGAGGTCAAATTTGAAAAGTTTACCTGCAAGACTATATAATGGTCGATAACTTTCAAACCCTGCATCTGTTTGTAACCAAACTTCATTGGCATGAATGCGCGAAATTGGGCGAGACACATTACGGCTATCGCCTTGTATTACGTTTCATATTTTTAAAAGTAAGTCATTGAGACAATAACAAGATCAACAAATAATGTAAAACAAAACAAAGATATAGAAATGGTATGACTTGTATCTACACCTGACAATCGGGGTTCTTTTTGTATAGTTGTATCAAATGTATGCCTTCTCAGCCCACATGTTTTTGACAGCCAATAAAATAAATACAAATGCAGATTATATGGGAATGTGGCCAGTGTGGTAGCTTCAGGTCGTTAAGGGGACACACGTCCCCTACAATTAACAAAAACATAATATGAATAACGAAATGTATGGAACTGTTCCCCATAAAATATGCATACCCTTCCGTTTAGTCTGAGCACGCCACGCCCTTAAGGATATGGGGTACGTGTATTGGGTACCTGGTTATCGTGAAAGATGCATCTTCACTGAAGTATGCGTTACCATGTGAATATCGTGATACAAGTATAAGTGTTTCAATGTTGGCAGTTATCTATCAATTGCTTATCAGTATTTCATTATATATCCCATTTACACGGCGCTCGATCGTTCGACCCATGTGCATTGCAATTTATCTAATTAGTATATTTGATCCATTAGTAATCTACAAAATTAAGCTAAATACCAACAAATATGTCGACCTGATCTACTTGTCATTCATTATTCATCCGTATGATTGTCCGTGTTTATTTTACCCCCTATGATAAGATGTGTTTTAATTGGTTAGATTTTCATGTCATGTACTTTTCTATTACCACGGACATTTTTTACGACTGACACTGTTCACTGTCAATTTGTTTCCACTGGCATTTCCTGTGATACACTCTCCATATAATCGTCTTGTTCTCCACTTTGATCTACTTGTATGTATTATAACAAGTTTCACATAAATATAATTGAACCGATTATAAGACGAATTGCTTTTTGACTCGCTCTATTGTGTCTTCATTGAATATATACATGTACGTATACCGGTATATGTAACAATATTCAGTATGACTTCATTAGAACTACAACGGCATTTCCTGTGACAAACTTTCCCCATAAAATATGCATACCCATCGGTTTTAGTTGTAATGATGTCATACTGAATATGCTACATATACAACCCTGCATGGACAAATTATTATTTTGTAAGATTGTTTACACTATTTTGTCACTTTAATTGCATTTTAAAGAAACAACAGTTCATAAAATATCAAAGGGGGTATAGTCGATGGGATTAGAAATACCTACAACATGTTTGATGTCTGAAAGTTAAAGAAAACATGAATTTCATGAATATCTGCATGGATATTTTCCATACAACGGTATGGCTTTTATACACACGTTATTATGCATAGTGAAACATTTTAGGATATTTGTCTGTAAGTAATACTAATATCATAGGAATACCTTTCCATTTGTTTTCCATATGACCTTGAGGGGTCAAGGTCATAGTGTCAATGGCTTCTTTGGAGTGACCGCCGATCAATTGTACCAACATTTAGCAGATTCGCGACCTTTAAGAGTCCTGAAAGTGTACTATTCATTTTTGACCCCGATTTGACCTATGACCTTAAGGGGTCAAGATGAAGGTGAAGATGTTTTTGAACTCGGAAGGGTGGGCGCCAGGCAGGGGACCCAAAATCCGGACGATCGGGGACTTTTTTTTTTAAAATCTCGTTTTTGACCAATTTTTCCATATGACCTTGAGGGGTCAAGGTCAAGGTCATAGTGTCAATGGCTTCTTTGAAGTGACCGCCGATCAATCGTACCAACATTTTGCAGATTCGCGACTTTTAAGAGTCCTGAAAGTGTACTATTCATTTTTGACCCCAATTTGACCTATGACCTTGAGGGGTCAAGATGAAGGTCAAGATGTTTTTGAACTCGGAAGGGTGGGCGCCAGGCAGGGGACCCAAAATCCGGACGATCGGGTACTTTTAAAAAAAAAAATCTCGTTTTTTACCAATTTTTCCATATGACCTTGAGGGGTCAAGGTCAAAGTCATAGTGTCAATGGCTTCTTTGAAGTGACCGCCGATCAATTGTACCAACATTTTACAGATTCGCGACCTTTAAGAGTCCTGAAAGTGTACTATTCATTTTTGACCCCAATTTGACCTATGACCTTTAGGGGTCAAGATGAAGGTCAAGATGTTTTTGACCTCGGAAGGGTGGGCGCCAGGCAGGGGACCCAAAATCCGGACGATCGGGGACTTTTAAAAAAAAATCTCGTTTTTGACCAATTTTTCCATATGACCTTGAGGGGTCAAGGTCAAAGTCATAGTGTCAATGGCTTCTTTGAAGTGACCGCCGATCAATCGTACCAACATTTTGCAGATTCGCGACTTTTAAGAGTCCTGAAAGTGTACTATTCATTTTTGACCCCAATTTGACCTATGACCTTGAGGGGTCAAGATGAAGGTCAAGATGTGTTTGAACTCGGAAGGGTGGGCGCCAGGCAGGGGACCCAAAATCCGGACGATCGGGGACTTTAAAAAAAAAATCTCGTTTTTGACCAATTTTGCCATATGACCTTGAGGGGTCAAGGTCAAGTAATAGTGTCAATGGCTTCTTTGAAGTGACCGCCGATCAATTGTACCAACATTTTCCAGATTCGGGACATTTAAGAGTCCTGAAAGTGTACTATTCATTTTTGACCCCAATTTGACCTATGACCTTGAGGGGTCAAGATGAAGGTCAAGATGTTTTTGAACTCGGAAGGGTGGGCGCCAGGCAGGGGACCCAAAATCCGGACGATCGGGGACTTTTAAAAAAAATCTCGTTTTTTACCAATTTTTCCATATGACCTTGAGGGGTCAAGGTCAAGGTCATAGTGCCAGTAGCTTCTTTAAAGTGGCCGCCGATCAACCGCCATCCTTTTAGGGTAATAATTGAATAAGGAAATGAATAAGGAAATGAATAAGGAACTAACTTCACATTGAATAAGTAAATGAATAAGGAAAAACGAATAAGGAACTAACTTCACAGACCTGGTAGAAAAACAGTTCTACCAGCCAGTCAGAAAATTATCAAGGCTAAGCCCGCGGCAAAAAAGCCTAACCCAACTAGTAAGCGTACTGCTACAACGTCCCAAAAGCCAACTACCGCGGCAACGAAGCCAAAGCCAGCTCATGGACGAAATAGTTCTGCCTCGTCCCAAAGGCCAAAGCCCGCGGCAAAGAAGCCAAATCCAAATCTTAAACGGGCTTCCACGTCCAAGCCGAAAATTAGACGAAGATAAACATTTACGCTCCCAAGTTAATATCAACATCGCTCCCAAGTTAATATCAACATCCAAAACCGGAAAGTAACATCTACGTGAATAGAAATATCATTGATAATAATTAAAATTAATAATAATATCCGTAAGTGCACCATATACTAAAGTATTAAACATTATCTTATGCGTTTGCTTTTACATGGTTTATGTATTAGAAACTCGTTTATTTTGAGATAATTTTCATCGAATCAAAGCTATTTTATTTACTAACTTGATCACGTCTTCACGTAGTATCGTTAAAAACAGTGTAATTGTGTGATATTCAGGTTCCATTCAATTGATTGTAATTATATTTGTCATGTTTGTTAGACATTCATCAAAAATAGCATAAGAAATATGCGGTACACTATTTTAATACACTATTTCTATTGTATTATATTAGCTATCTGTGTGTTTGATTGTTTTTTACACTTTTCAAAATAACTAAATAACATCAATTATGTGAAAAGTTTTTGTGTGGGGTATTCCTTTCAGTCGGTTATTAATCATAATTATTTTGAATAGATATATAAGTAGTAATAGGCGTAGCAGTAAGTTATACCGGGCCTTCGGTCTGGATTACACGTACAGTCATTGTATAATGGACCTCTTTTTATCAAGGTGATACATTTTGTTATAGGTACACGACGTACCAAATACAACTGCACAGGTTGAAATCATAACATATTAAGATAATTTTATGATATTATGATGGCTGAGATCTAGTAAAGTGTATGGTAACACCAAAATGGTGTGAGGAAATGTAAATCATTTCACAGGGGGGAAAAGGAACATAGGAATAGTAATTTGTAAAACGTCTTATAACATAATCACCGGTATATGGGTGTGGAGATTTGTACTGTTTGAAATAGCTTATGATACAATTGAATAACTATTATCGGTATGATTGTATAGTAGCACCATCATCATCATTAATCATCATCAAAATCATCATCATCATCCACATCATCATCATCGTTATCATGAGTGGCGTAGGTACGGGGCAATGGGGGCATGTGTCCCCAAAATTTGACAAACAATAGAAAACATGAATTTGGGAAAATCGTTTAAAAAATAAAGAAATACATAAGGTGTGCCCCCCCCCCCCCAAATAACTCGCATGCCCCTCCCCCTCCTCTTCCCCAATCAGTCCAACCACGCTACGCCATTGACAGAATTAGTAAATTTGTATGCTCTTTCAAAATTTGATGTGGATTGTTTAATTTACTTTTTACTGTGTTCTTAATATTTTTTGAAACAATTTAATTTCGATGAAATAACATAAACCAGGACTCC
The DNA here is from genome assembly GCA_037951105.1 of Echinarachnius parma. Classification (NCBI taxonomy): domain Eukaryota; kingdom Metazoa; phylum Echinodermata; class Echinoidea; order Clypeasteroida; family Echinarachniidae; genus Echinarachnius; species Echinarachnius parma. The sequence continues at coordinate 4,886 of JBAMJV010006542.1, forward strand.
ATGGTCATGATGGTGTGATCTAAATCTGGTACTTTCTTGTATAGTAAGGGAAGGGAATCGATTAACAATATAACTGGAGACCTGTAGGTTTTTATTTATAACGATGTTGTGTTGTTCTGCAAAGGAATTAAGTATATGGGCATTTCCACGGGAAAGTGGACATGAAATGAAAAAAACAATTGGCTCTATTTCAAATCCTATTAATTTTTTCTGGATTATTTTTTCATAAAACATGATCCTATAATTATATCTTTCAGTTCGCATGAATTTTTTGATTCTCGGGTGTCTCCTTATAGGAGAAACAGAAACCATACATGAAACTCCACATATGGGACTATCTTTATATTTTCTATATTTTCTGGCATTTTTATTATTTAAGGCACCAAATTGGATGACTGATAATCATAGTACCTTTTCAGATTAAAATTTCAGTCTTTTGAGTGCTCTAAAGTATATTTTTTTAGGAATCAAAACCTCCGGACAAACCGTAACGCGAGTTACCGTAACGCGAGTTACCGATGTTTCTGCATCCTACAATTTATTCCCAAATTGTTTGGAAATTTTTTCAATACTAACTCATAGGACACATACAAATGTCAAATTAGCACACAAAATATTTGACTAGGATTAAAATTTAAATGGTGCTTTTCACAATTTAGTGGGTACTGAATTTTGGCCATGTCTTTTTTTTGTAACGCGAGTTACCGAACAGGATTCTTCCGCAAAGGTTCCTAAAGGTAGCTCTGTCAGCCTTTTTTGTGTTCTCTAGTAAGTTCACATCTACTTAATCCTTGGTGATAAAATCAGCCTACAGTTCTATAAAATAATAGAGTTCGTACAGCACATCAAAGTAGTCAATGTATGGTTAAGTGTAACGCGAGTTACCGTGGAATTGCCCATATGCACATTTCTGGCTTTGGGGATGAATTGAGGAACTTACATACAATTTGTACATAAAATTCAAAAAATCTGCGTTTGTACATGAACAATAATATAATATTATACCTTTTATATGCATTAAATAAAAGATATGGCAAAACGAATGAATGCAGTTTAACCTTTAACCATGTATGCTTCACACTCATTTATACCTAATGTACCGTACGTGTAATCAGAGCGTGAGAGAAGAGTCATTCTTTATCAATTCTCGTTAAACATTAATAAATTAAGTACACAAATATTATCATATCGATACGTGGTTACACGAAACTTGATAATTTGCCAAAAATTGCAGCATAAAAAATAGATATATATATGGCTTGACAAGATGCATAGAAAGAGAGAGAGGGGGGGGGGGGGGGAGAGGGTGTGAAAAAAAAACAAGGGGTCAATATTTATAGATTGAGTAGGGGGTCTGACAAAGAGAAATGGCGAGAGAGAGGGAGAGAGGCAAGGGTTTCAACATTATAGTAAGATTATGGGATAGGTGGATATGTGAGGAGGAAATGGAGAACATGAGAAGGAGGGGAGGGGCGAGATAGCAACAAACGACATCGATTGATAAAGAACTGTGATTTATATTGTACGATATTCTAAAATTAGAATCGGGTATTTTCCATCTCATAAAAGTATGTATTGGGGCAATTCCACGGTAACGGAAGGACATTCAGACACAATTTTGGAACTTCAATCAAATAATTCCAGGATCCTGCTTTTGATTTTTTTATTCTAAATGACATGTCTTTGATCCTTGTTGGGACACCTTTGATTTCCACTATTTCTAAAATTTTGACCGCATTATGTAAATTAGATATGGACACTAATGAGGCCGGTAACGGAAGGACGCCAAAATGGACATGGATTTTCAAGTTTTTTAGTTATGACCCAATCTCTGTGAAGTTACGAGGTTTATCATGTTAAATTGGCTACTAGTCAATTTCCTTATGTTCACAGAGTATAACACCACCTTTTAAGAAAAATATCTACATTGGTATATTAATTATGAGAAATTAATTACTCCAGTGTTCGGTAACGGAAGGACGGTAACGGAAGGACCTCTGAAAAGTCTATTGGAATTGTACAATAAAATTAATTTTGAAATTTAAAGACCATTTATGAGAAGGAAACATCTCTTTTGTGGTCTAAAATGAGTTTGTATCATAGATAGCATATGGACATCACAAGCATTTACATTTCTATTTTTTTCTTACTATATTTCATGCTCCAATAGCTCTTATTCATGGTCAATCCATGGTAACGGAAGGACACTCAGACACAAATTGTCAACTTTAAGAAAGACATTTTTAAATACTTGTGTTGTTAGAACAGTCTATTTTGATAACAATACTTCCAAAACATACAGTTTTAAGGTCCCATATTTTTTATTTTTTTGTATCTCCGCACATTATTGAATATGCATACAAATGAGGTCGGTAACGGAAGGACACCAAAATGGACAAGGTTTTGTTATCAAATCAGTTTTAACTAAAACTCTGTGATATTAAATAATACAAAATATTTTAAGGGTACACATTTCATTCTCTGAAGGGTTAAGAAGAATTTACTTGTTCTTTGATTAAAATTTGTCCGCAGATATTTGAGTTATTTCACACAAAGCGGACCAATGTTCGGTAACGGAAGGACATAATGGACTATAATGTATGATATGACACAATAGGGTCATTCCATGTCAAATCACCTTTAAAAAAATAGAAAATTTTCATCGCAGCCCCCTTCAAATTTGCTAATATTTGGTATGTATGATATTTCAACCTTTAAAAGCGCAAATATTTAAGTTTTAGCCAAATCCGCTCAATGGTTTTGGCGCTATGGTCGATTCTTATGGGGGAGTTTTGTAAGAAATGGGCGTGGGCACCATTTTTCAAATGGCCATTGTCCATTAACCGTTGGGTCAATTTATTTTGTAAAGGTGTCATTGGACTGGGGATGTTATGTGCAATCCATTTATGCCATTTTTGTTCATGCATGAGCGAGTTTGGATACGATAATCTTTGACCTTAGATTTTGACCTTCCGTTTTACCTCGTGGATCAAATAATTTTGAGAATTTGTTTTGCTTAAATATTGGCTTGATATAATTTCTACAACATATGAAAGAATTGGAGATATATTATTTCTTGCTTTTTCTACAGCCTTGTTTTTAGTTTTCAAATTTCATGTAAAATTTAATTATTTTAGACCTACACCCATGTCCAAGAATTATATAGGGGTGTATTGTATAAAAAAGACCTATTTAAAGTCATGATCAGAGCCTATTCACACCCTGGCTCACCACAGTTAAATAGACCTACTAATCCCCATACAATAGAAATCCAGACAAATGGCATCATGGTACAAGGGCCCTGTTGCAGAAAGAGATAAAATCAATTGTGAGCCAGATCAAATGTTCTAAATGCACAAATCTGATTGGTTGAAACACAGAAAATTACTAGTCTGACCACGCTACGCCACTGATAGCTGGCCATTGCAGGTATTGTCTCATTATTTTGGGTTTTCATATATGAGAGACCAATTTTTTAACATAAATTTTGTCATAATATGTAATATGAGGTACCTTGTCCATCTGTTACCATGTGTATGGTAACGGAAGGACATTTTCTTTTGTTATTTATTAATTAACGAAGAAACAATGAGTAATACAATTGTTAGCAATGGGAAGGCCTACTTGAACTTGCTTTGCACTGAAGATCGGTCTGCTCTCTAACAATTATGTGAGCCACAACATTAAAAATATTGATTTTTCGGTAACGGAAGGACATTTTCATAGGCTGAAAATAAGAAGTCATTGAAGCATAACAAATCAAATAAATCATACAAATTTACTATTTTACGAAATGGTCATATCTCAGGAGTCAGAATAATGGTTTTTAGGCTTAACTGGGGAAATATTAAACAAACACAGGATCAAAACACTTTTTCACCAAAATGTCAAATTTGTGGGGTTCAATTATGGTTATAAAGTTATTATAAAAAAACAACTAAAATTATGTAAAACTAAAATTTTCTCATTGAATTCCAAAAATATAGAATTTAAGCTTTGATTTGATACCAAATTTGTATCATAAAAATGCTTGTAAAATTTTTGGTCAAATGTCCACTTTGGCGTGGAATTGCCCATTGGTCCTTCACCATTGTACTCGTGGCGGGTTTTTCAGCTCATCCTGTTTTACTACAAACAACGCATTTTACACTATATATTTTCCAAAATTGAGACTATCCGATTTCATTGTAGCCGAAAATTGCGGTTTGGACAAATCTCTGATAGAAACTCATGATGTGGTTGCAAGGGGTGATGGGCTGGTCTCTGCCAGTGCAATACAAAGCCTGATACGTCATTGGTTGGCGAAAACTCCAGAAGACAAGCAAAGGTGTTGGTTGAAGACAATTTTGGAGATGGAAGGCTTCGCAGATGCGGCGGAAGCATGCGTTATCGATGGTACGATCACGATGATACGTTTCCACGTAAGGCGACTGCATTATGCCAAATGGAATACAAACAAATAACAAGATATGATTTAATTAGATTTTGGCCAAAAAGAACATTTCAATCCTAGATATGATTTTAAGAATAATTACTACAATCACATATTTTTTGTATAAAGGTTCCTCAATATTTGTGTTTCAATATAGCTAAACCTATTACAATGATGTTTGTGTTGAGTCTGTACAAAGTTTTGTTTTCACCAAACTTGACAGTGATTTTAAGATTGAAAATGAAGACTTCACTCATACACTTCTTTATGACCTACCCGGCAATAGTGTTGGGCACTGTGTCAGAGATATGTTTTGATTATGAAATAAAAATTAAAGCCCCCCCCCCCCCCCAAAAAAAGGGAACTTATAAATAATAAGTATTGTTGATCTTATTAAACATGCAATAGATAATTTACTGCAGTTATCCTTCATTGATATCATCCCCTCACTAAGAAGACGCAGATGATGACGAAACTTCAGGAGATGACGAGGACGATGATGATGATGAAGAGGATGACGAGAGCGACGATGACGAGGATGATGATGAAGAGAGCGACGATGACGAGGATGATGATGATGAAGAGAGCGACGATGACGAGGACAATGATGATGAAGAGAGCGACGAGGACGATGATGATGAAGAAGAAAATGAAGAGAGCGACGATGAAGGAGATGAAGATGACGATAGCGAAGAAGAGGTAGACGACGAGGTGTGCGAAGAAGACGAAGAAGGAGAAGGCGCAGTAGAAGACAGAGGCAGTTTGTCAGGTAATAACTCCTTGGTTTCGGAAGGAATCTCATGAGGAAAGTCAGGAAACAGCCGAGATGATAATAACTATTACAAATAAATTTAAGAGAAATCTTTGTAAGGGGTATTATGGGAAATTTATATGTTCCGTTAACCCTTTCGGTTTTGGGTCGCGTTGCTCGAATATTTATCTTCCGATTTCCCCTGACAAGCGAACAAAAAGTGTGGGTGTATGTGAGGGTGGGGGTGGGGGGGGGGGGGGGCTTCACCATAAATCTCCCCGCGTTTTGGCGCCAAAAATTTGCTCGGCATAATATGATAACGTCGGTAACTGATGTTATTTTTTTCCCCAAACGAAATGCATTTCCCGCTATCGAGGTGCCCTTTTGGCCGTAAATTGCATGTTTAAAAATAAAAATTTCCCAAATTGCCCCGAATACTACCGCATTTACCAGAAACTCGATTATGCATGTTAAAGTGATCTAGTAACTACGATAGTCATGCATCATTCTAACTAAGGGTTGATAAAAAGGTGATCTCATATGTCAACTAAGTGATTAAAATCATAATTATCTCAATCATATTAGAAAAATAATACAAAATAAAAAGAAATAGAGGAAAACAACCAGGCATGGAATAACCTCTAGATGTAAGCGAGTTAGGTCGATTCAGAAAAACAATTGGTAGATCCATGTAAGCCCTTCCATTGTTATTTTGCTGCTTCCAGACGATCGTCTGCCAACTGTAAGTCAGCGTGGAGCATCCAATAATATCAACGCATCAGGGAGTGGTGACGTCAAAGGCAACTCAATGATCGGACAGCAGACGAATGTGCACTACAGGTATGTTACAGAGGGACAGAAAAGTACCTGTGTAATTTCCTTTTAGTCGCTAAAACTTGTACGTTATCATTGAAATAAAAAAAAAGAAGTCCTCATTCTATCATGCTTAAATGGTATAAAGAAATCTTCCAATTGTATGTACAACGCTATATTTACATTCAAATAAGATGCCTCATCACTTGTCTATTCAGACGCCGGAATCTGCGCTTTTCCTTCAAAAATTGTACGGTTGTGGTTTCTTCTAAATCAATAAAGAGGACATCGGAGTCAATATAAATGCCACTCTGATTGATTTGTACCATGATGACTGTGTTATAAGATGTATATAAATTATTATGTATCATATTCTTTCTAATGCGAACCAAATTGATGTCCACTTTTAAAGGGATAGTTGAGTTCTGGTAAAGAGAGTACAGATTTGGTCAAACTGAATTTTAGTAACCAAAACCTGCACCATTACATTACAAACTGATAGTTATAACTCCACCATGCTCGAAAGGAATACAAAATTACTAATGACTTAGTAAAAATCCTGTTATCATTCAAAAAGAGCCGTTAAAACTCCAGAGGGCGCTCTCTAAATCCCTCAACGATTTCAACCATTTTAAATAAAATATTGTGCATGTGATGAAGCATTTTTAAAAATTTTGTTAACGGCTAGTTCAAAATTATCGAATAATTATTCGATAATTTTGGGGCCCCAGAGTATTCCAAATGGTTATGTTTATGGATATTTCAGCCATTTCTGAACCGATTTTTATCAAATAAAGTTTATTCTGTCATTAAAATTGTATGCTCTTTCGAATTTGACACTCAGTTTGTATTTATCTCACAAAAACATTATTTTGTGTAGCGCCCTCTATACCAAAACTCAACTATCCCTTTAAAACGTGAAATCAGTTTTCTTTTCCTACTACCTCGCAGATGAATCTATTTCTGAAGCACCCTCAATAATATTATCACGTCGCCCCCAGAAAAGAAATCCATACCACCATTTTCCCCCGCCGTATACCCCCTTTGTGCCAACCACTCATCGTTCTTTCTTTACCCCCGCCCCACATTATTTTTAATTGTGTTCTGTTTTGATTTTCTTCTCAATCAATGTACACGTCATTATAGTGCTCCGACGCAGATTGTGAGAGAACACGTGCCCATGGTGATTTCCCGACCAGTATCCGTTCCCATGGCAACAATAGTACCAATGAAACGTAAAGCATCTGCAACATACGGAGCGTTCTTTCAACCACCAAAAAAGAAACGGAAGAAAAAGTCATCGACGAAATCGAAATCAGCAGGAGCAAAGAGGAAAGGCAGTAAGAAAACGAAGACAACGAAGAAAATGAGTGGGGTGAAGAGATCTGTAAAATCTTCAAGAGCAAAGAGGAAAGGCAGTAAGAAAACGAAGACGACGAAGAAAAGGAGTGGGGTGAAGAGATCTGTAAAATCTTCAAGAGCAAAGAGGAAAGGCAGTAAGAAAACGAAGACGACGAAGAAAAGGAGTGGGGTGAAGAGATCTGTAAAATCTTCAAGAGCAAAGAGGAAAGGCAGTAAGAAAACGAAGACGACGAAGAAAAGGAGTGGGGTGAAGAGATCTGTAAAATCTTCAAGAGCAAAGAGGAAAGGCAGTAAGAAAACGAAGACGACGAAGAAAAGGAGTGGGGTGAAGAGATCTGTAAAATCTTCAAGAGCAAAGAGGAAAGGCAGTAAGAAAACGAAGACGACGAAGAAAAGGAGTGGGGTGAAGAGATCTGTAAAATCTTCAAGAGCAAAGAGGAAAGGCAGTAAGAAAACGAAGACGACGAAGAAAAGGAGTGGGGTGAAGAGATCTGTAAAATCTTCAAGAGCAAAGAGGAAAGGCAGTAAGAAAACGAAGACGACGAAGAAAAGGAGTGGGGTGAAGAGATCTGTAAAATCTTCAAGAGCAAAGAGGAAAGGCAGTAAGAAAACGAAGACGACGAAGAAAAGGAGTGGGGTGAAGAGATCTGTAAAATCTTCAAAAGCAAAGAGGGAAGGTAGAAAAACAGTTCAACCAGGCAGTAAGAAAATTAAGGCCAAGCCTGCGGCAAAAAAGCCAGCGGCGGCCAAAAAGCCCAAAGCGGCCAAAAAGCCAAAGGTGGCCAAAAAGCCCAAGGTGGCCAAAAAGCCCAAGGTGGCCAAAAAGCCAAAGGTGGCCAAAAAGCCCAAAGCGACCAAAAAGCCCAAGGCAGCCAAAAAGCCAAAGGTGGCCAAAAAGCCCAAAGCGACCAAAAAGCCCAAGGCGGCCAAAAAGCCAAAGGTGGCCAAAAAGCGTAAGGCGCCCAAAAAGCCCAAGGCGACCAAAAAGCCCAAGGCGGCCAAAAAGCGTAAGGCGCCCAAAAAGCCCAAGGCGGCTAAAAGCCGTAAACGAAGATAAAATAATGCACCTATAAGCATTATCTTATAACACGTGAGCAGATTACAGTAATACTTCGCGGAAATATACCACGAGCACTGCAATAATAGATAAAATAAACATCCATTAAGCTATAATGTCAGGCCGTGCTTTTAAAAAATGTTATAATGTATTATTTATATTTAAATCGTTTAAAAGTGGAAAACGCGTTTATTTTAAGATAAATGTTATCGAATAAACAGAAATCTAACCAAAGACATTCACTACAAAAATATGTTTAAATTCTAGCGGCTTTCATTTGTGTTAAAGCGATAGTACAGTTCTGGTCAAGCATAGTTTTATGAACTAAAACTGAATTTATTATTCAATGATGCTTGAATGGTAGAAAAACATATGAACGGTTGAGTTACAGGGCTGTTTTCGTAAAAAAAAAAAATCCGCTTGTACACAAAGGGGCAACCTCCAGACACCTGAAAGTTTTTACCATTTGCTATTTTTAAAAAATGTGAATATTATGTTTGGTTAAAATTATTATTCAACAGAGATATCATCAAAAACAATTTAAAGCCACTTTGGTATATTTTCACAAATGTATAGGATAGGATTTATAAATATTTTCTTAAATTATTGAAATCAAGATATATTGGATATTTCAGCTGCAGACAATCTGAACCGATTTCGATCAAACAAAGTTTATTCTGTCTTTAAAATTGTGTGCTCTGTCAAATATTCAACTAACCCTAACTTATCGGAAATAATATCGCTAGTGATATTCGTTTGTCTCGCAATGTATGGTCAACATGGAATCTAAAAGATCACGACGTTTCGTATGCTGCTGCAATACTTTGTCAAGTGATTTTGATTTGATTTGATTTTTGTTTAGATGGCGACGCAGTCAGCATTGACTATTTACGCCATGTCTATATAATTGGCCGAAGGCCGAACATATAAACTGGGCTCCAAAAGAAACTTTTTCAGAGCGACGCTCACTAAAATCCATAGCATCAATTTGAATCATATTTAGACACAGATAAGCTATCATTCTCCTTATGAAGCACATCTGAAAAATTAAAAGTTTGCTTTCGCCAAAGAAGAGAAAAATGCGATGGAATCACTACAGGTCACTTTTCAAAAATCACAGAAACTGCTCGCTGCCGCGAATCTCCACGAAAGGCGGTCTATTCAGAACTTTCAATAGCTATTCATTCAACTTCAAAGCGGGTTATGTAACCACTAGACTGGCTATTGTCCGTACCGAGCTCTGTGCCCGGAAAGCGAGCAGTTTCTGTGATTTTTGAAAAATGACCCTTTGCGATTTCACCTTATTTTATTCTTTGTTAACTAAAGCAAACATGATTTTTTTTAGATGAGCTTGCTAAGGAGTATTATAGCTAATCTATGCCCAATTATGATTAATTTTTATGATTTGGATTTTAATGTGTGTCGCTGTGAAGAAGTGATAAGTTTCTTTTGGAACCCAGTTTACAATACAAGTGGTGGTGGTGGTGGTATTGGTATTTTAGTGGCGCCTCAATCTGTAAGATTATTTGCGCCATTCTTTATTTATATTATATTTATATTTTAAATGGCTTTTCATTTATTATTATTTATACATATATTCACTCAGGGACTCCCGCCTCAAGTGATATAAAGTATGTTGTTGTTATTCATTTTAATTGGCGTTTCATTCAAAAGAATATATTACGCCAAACATTGCTTTATTTTTTTTGTTTTCATAATTAAATTATCAAAAATTCAATTTCAAAATTAAAGAAAAAAATTAAAAAAATAAATTAATAATACAACAAAAATTCTGTCCAATACACTGGTCCACTCAACCTACAAACCGCTTTCTAAAGGTATAATCCTGCCAACCCGGCTATGTATGTTTTAATAGCAGGCTTCTCGGCACAAGGCCTAGGCCACTCATATACACAGAATGCAGGCGTGGGGTGTATGGTACCAGAAACATTACTCCGAAAATTAAAGCAATAATATATTTATAAACAATTATTTTCACATAATGTAAGCACTTTCATTTGGAGCTTAATCTAAAATTAGTTTAACCCGTCACCAGTTAGTGTGCAAAAAATTAAAAAAACAACATACACAATTATATTCATAACTTCTACAACACTTTGAATGTATTTGTTCTCTTTATAAACCTCATAACAATGCTTATATTATATGGTTGTAATAGTATATATATATATATAAGTATAATAGTGTATACTTAGAGCATTTTGTTTTAATTCTTTTTTCATCATCTCCCTCTCCTTTTCATACATACGACAATGTAATAAAAAATGCTCCACCGTTTCACTGACCAAACATGTAGCACACAACCCTGTCGGGTGTTTACCAATTTTACGCATAAAGTCATTTAATCTACTCTACAAGAACGGCATTGGTACACACGTAGGGTAAAAGAAGCTATACAGATCCGTCTCAATCCCAGTAATTTCAATAGAGACAACGGGATGGATATACCCGAATTTTGGATGCGTACAATACGTCGCCATGACACCCCCCGACCAGCCGGCCCGCAACGGTTGATTCCAGCCAGTATCGAGCCAGCGGTCCGTTGATTGGTCGAGCTCGCTATTGTTCCCGCCTAGCAAGCAAGCCGAGCCAGCGCCTCGCTGATTGGTTTAGCACCCGTGTACACCGGCCAATAGAATTTGCCCGTTATGGACCAATTAGGAACATACTCGCCCATGCGAGATAACGCGGTTTGGAGCCGCATGAGAGCATAAATAGGATTGTTTTACGTTACTTTATGTGTGCTACATGTTTGGTCAGTGAAACGGTGGAGAATTTTTTATTATATTGTCGTATGTATGAAAAGGAGAGGGAGATGATGAAAAAAGAATTAAAACAAAATGCTCTAAGTATACACATACTATTACAACCATATAACATAAGTATTGTTATGAGGTTTATAAAGAGAACAAATACATTCAAAGTGTTGTAGAAGTTATAAATATAATATGTGTATGTTTTTTTGTTTTTTTTTGCACACTAACTGGTGACGGGTTAAAGTAATTTTAGATTAAGCTCCAAATGAAAGTGCTTACAGTATGTGAAAAATGTTGTTTATAAATATATTATTGTTTTAATTTTCGGAGTAATGTTTCTGGTACCATGCACCCCCCGCCTGCATTCTGTGTATATGAGTGGCCTAGGCCTTGTGCCGAGAAGCCTGCTATTAAAACATAAACTGGGTTCCAAAAGAAACTTATCACTTCTTAAGAGCGACACACATTAAAATTCAAAGCATAAAAATGAATCATAATTGGGCATAGATTAGCTATAATACCCCTTAGCAAGGTCATCTAAAAAAAATTATGTTTGCTTTAGTCAACAAATAATAAAATAAGATGAAATCGCAAGAGGTCATTTTTCAAAAATCACAGAAACTGCTCGCCTTCCGGGCACAGAGCTCGGCACGGACAATAGCCAGTCTAGTGGTTACATAACCCGCTTTGAAGTTGAATGAATAGCTATTGAAAGTTCTGAATAGACCGCCTTTCGTGGAGGTTCGCAGCGAGCAGTTTCTGTGATTTTTGAAAAGTGACCTGTAGTGATTATATCGCATTTTTCTCATTTTTAGTAAAAGCAAACTTTTGATTTTTAGGATATGCTTCATAAGGAGAATGATAGCTTATCTTTGTCTAAATATGGTTCAATTTGATGCTATGGATTTTAGTGAGCGTCGCTCTGAAAAAGTGATAAGTTTCTTTTGGAGCCCAGTTTACATAGCCGGGTTGGCAGGATTATACCTTAGAAAGCGGTTTGTAGGTTGAGTGGACCAGTGTATTGGACAGATTTTTTTTTTTTTTTTTTTTTTTTTTTTTTTTCTTTCTTTAATTTTGAAATTGAATTTTGATAATTTAATTATGAATATGAAAAATAAAAGTAATGTTTGGCGTAACATATTCTTTTGAATGCAACGCCAATTAAAATTAATAACAACAACAACAACTTTATATCACAAAGTATTGCAGCGGCATACGAAACGTCGTGATCTTTTTGCGAGACAAACGAATATCACTAGCGATATTATTTCCGATACTATATCCGCAATGAGTAATATATTTACCATTATTAACCCTAACTTGTTTCCATTACCTCACTAACAAAAATCATTTCTTGAAGCTCCCTCAAAACTTAAACTGTACTACCCCTTAGTGAACAACGTTTTTGCATATTTCACATTTTCTTCTTTTCACATTTTATCAAGATTGTAGTGATTGCAATCGGGATTAACCTGATGCAATGTGTCAGTAAACATAGTGGCGTTGCGCCGGGGTACGTGAACCCACCACCAAGTAATAATAATAATGAATTAAAACATACAACTAATAACTTATAAAAACATTTTGAAAAACAACAGGGGAAAGCCTTCTAGAAATACATAGAGTACTGCCTATAATTATAATGATTAATATTATCATTCGAAATGTACCTTATACCGTATGTTATTATTTTCATAGTAGAAAGTCATAATTGTCTTCAACTAGTATAGTATTGTATTATGTGGGATATCACGTTTTCATTGCATAACTAATCATTATTAATAACATAAATACTGAAATACAGCAAAATTTGGTACCCAATAACATATGGTATACGTTATAAAGTTTAGGTATATTTCATAAAAAATACATTAAATGGTCTTCATTTATGTTACGGTAAAAAGTGTGTACTTCTGTATGTTGTGTAGCATTTCGGTCTCATTCGATTGCTATTAATTATTTGGTATGGATATTCTAAAAATGCATTAAAAAAAAAAAATTTAAGAACTCTTGTATTTGTGTTATTCATTTAGTTAATGTGATAACAATTGTTACCATAACTATAGTATTTGTAGTATTTAAAGGTAGGTACGTATGTGTGGGATATTTCGTTTTCATTCGGTTGTTAAAGGGACTTAGTAACATTGTCCAAATCCTCAAAATCCAATTGGAAAACTAGCAGTTCTCTCATACCTTGTTTTGTTCGTATTAACAAAAAAGCATGAGACAGGTTACGGTTTTTTCAAATCTCCCTTTCGTTACAAAGATATGAACGATTGAAGTTTTCAGATAATAACATATCCGTTGGATTTTCGAAACCGTGTACAAAGTGAGTGCTGTGAGTTAGTGAATATCACTTTGCATGTTTGCTCATTACTCGGCCATATAGCATCCATTTGACTTGAAATGTTCACACAATACCATGTGGACATAATAGATAACAACAATATACATTGCATCAACCAATCATTACTTTTTGCACATGTTAACATAGTTACTAGATCCCTTTAATCATAATCATTCGAATTTATAATTATTTTAGTAAATAATTATAAAAATAGTAATTAGGTAACCGTAATCATAGTAACACCAGTAATGTTGATCATCGTCGTTATAAACCATCGATATATCAATTATAAACCATTTACACCGGGCCTTCGGTCTTATTTACCCCTACATAATAATCATAAATTGTACAATAGCTTTGTTTTATATTTTGTATACCCGGTGTATCAAAATAGCACTGAAAAGTGCAAAGTTGTACAATATTGAAATGTTGTACGAGTTATGCGATACTGATTATGATGGCTGGGTCTAATCAAGTGGATGACACAACTTATGTTGTCAACATGTTTTGCTTCACCAGGGTCCAGGGTGCAGATCGCCGCTCCTATAAAATGTCAATAAAAGTGCCAATCGCCGCTCATAAGGCAAAGGGTCTTGTATTTATAAAGTATAACATTATACAAAACCAGTGGCGTAGCAACAAGGAGGTGGCACTTGCCCCCCCCCCCCCCCCCCCCCCCTCTCCCCCAACACAAATCAGTACGACCATCCTACACGACATTTTATATTAGTTTATGAAATGTAAATAAAAGGGAAATAATAATTATTTTGGAAACCAATTTTAATGTGCATGTTATTATTTACAACAAATTTATGCCATCAATAAAAGATGTACACAAAAATAAAATTACATCAATCTGAACAAGAAAAATATGCACGATACACATTTAGGCCTATGCATTTTAACATTATGAAAAATACACACACCGTATGACTCGCAGACATGCTACATTCATTTTTTTCAAATATATTTTATGTACGATTTGTCATAGAGAGAGGAGTCATTTCCATGTCAAATTAAATGTTTAGGCAATTAATATTAGTAAACGTATGGACACAGATTTGTAAGAAACTTGACATTCTGCCAATGAAAATAGAAAAAAACAAAATAGAAGAGGAGCGAAAAATATGGGGTACCATGAATACCATGCAGAGCGCAAGAGACAGAACAATATAGTGTAATTGTTTGATGTTCTCAAAATAAAATCGGGGTTTTCCAGCCGCTCATATACAATGGACTGTTCACGTGACATGAGTGGCGGTAAAAGCTCCTACTTGTGGCGTTTTTTAGTGTATGTTAGTCTCTGCATATACGTCAAACAAAGCATTTTACCAAGTACATTTTAAGTGGTGCGGTGTGCAATCTACGTTCGATCTGAAAAAATTGAAACTATATAGTATACCAGTTTCGTTAATTGCACTGCTAAAGGTAAGAATATTTTGTGCTATATGTTATGTATTGATAATAATATAAGCGCACTAGAGTATATAATTATAGAAGCTGCGCTATATAAATGTTTATATCATAATATTTAGTAATAGTAATAATGGATTTTGTGTGAATGTCTTCGATATTATTATATATTAATACATTGTATTACATTGTATGTACATGTATTTCATGATTACGATATTAGGTTAATTGAGCAATATTATGACAAGTCTGTTTGAAAATACCAATTTTTACTATCTTTCAAACAAATACATGAATTTGGATAACATTAAGAAAGCGTTTATTTTTGCCATTAAATCAACGGATATTCGATAATATAATTGCAATCTTAATGATATCTTACTTTTGAGAGCGGCCATGACAGAAGTCTTAAAGGGATCAATGTAGTAACATTGTCCAAATCCACAAAACTTACTTAGAAATCTATAGTGTTTATCTCCCTTTATTGTATTCGTATTACCAATAGAAGCCTGGAACAAGTTTTTTTATTTTTATAATTTCCTTCCGTTGAAAAGATATTTATGTTTGAAGGGTTCTAATATTCAATTATCCACTGGATAACTGTGCACAAAGACATTGCAACGAGTTAGTGAATATCATTTTGCATATTCTCTCATTACTCTGTCATATAACATCCATTTAACGTGAAATTTTCATTCATTACTTTAATAGCGGACATATCCGATCACAAGAAAACACATTTGATCAACCATGCAGCATTTTTTTGCACATTTCAACAAAGTTACTAGATCCATTTAAAATATAACTTTTGGAAAAATCGAATTAGGTTAATGGATCACCTTTTAGTAGATATTACTTTCCCCCACATCAAATATACAGTTTTGAAGACCAACATTGTTCATAAACGATCGCAATCATTCTTTTCACATTAGAATATTGCATTTTAATTATCATTAAATAGAGTATCATTGCATTATGATAATATATACACAACTTATAACCAATATAGGCCCCCGAACTGCAGGCCATAGGGCCGCCATCTTCCGTCACCACATTCAGTAATCGTTTGAGAAGGCTTTGGTTATACTTGGCAGGCACAGTTGCTTTCTTAGATTGCATGATATTGGATCCATACCTTTACAACCATTCAAATAATATAAAAAGAAAACAACTCATTCCATATTATATACGGTTAAAGGGACTTAGTAACATTGTCCAAATCCTCAAAATAAAATTGTAATTCTAGCGGTTCCTTTATACCTTGTTGTATTCGTATTAACAATAAAATCATGGGACAGCTTTCGGTTTTTCAAATTTCCCTTTCATTACAAAGATATGTATGATTGAAGTATTTAGATAAGAAAATCTCCGGGCGAGATTTTCATCCCTGTACAAAGTGAATGCAGTGAGTTGGTGAATATCACCCAATATCACTTTGCATTTTCGCTCATTACTTGGCCATACATTGTCCATTTGACCTGAAATTTTCACACAATACCCTGAGGACATATAAGATAACAACAGTATACATTGCATCAACCATTCATCAGTTTTTGCACATCTCAACAAAGTTACTAGATCCCTTTAAGTGAAAGGCAGTGTCCAGCATACATGCGAAAGCCTATATACGGCCACACCTGTACGATCGTAGAACAAATTTTTATATTTAGAGCTGAGTCAAATCGAATATTTTGAATTTCGAATATGAGTCGTGTAAAAACGGTCGGTTATCGAATATCCGAAATTTGAAAAATTAAAAACTTTAAAAAAAATAAAAAATATATCGATTTTTTTTAATTTTTTTTTTTAATATAATTTTTTTAAATAAATATTCTGTCCGTTTTTTCAATTAGAATCGGCAGTTACAGTGTGATGTTAGTGTACAAACTGCTGTCAAGATGAAATACTTCGATATCTCATCATAGATTCTTCTAAATTTGGCACCACTATACCACTTGTATATTAATCCTCTTACCTTTGGTTTATTATTTGTTTTGTTTATTTGTAATTTATGTAAAATACCTTAACTTTTAACTATAGCAATAGATAAGCAGGGTTCAATGTGCCATTTTCTGATCGAATCTATCGAATGGGGATTACAATTTTTTTTTTTTTTTTTTTTTTTTCGGATATTCGTATCCGAAAATTTGTATTCGGTATCCGACCTTCACGGTCGGATATCGAATAGCCATTCGATTTGACTAAAGCTCTAATTTATAACATGGATAATTGCAGCTGCGACTGGATCTAGTGTAAACAAAAACCCAAAAATACATTTACTGATTTTGCTTGAACTTCCACAGATTATTCCTCATGTTCAGCTGTTTTGAGACTGCCAACATAATCCAAAAACTGGGTTTTCTGTCTACTCATGAATTTTACTATTCCCGTTGTTTGTGTAATCGTTTATAGCTAACCATCATGGCACAACGAAACGTCGGCATACCGGACAAAAAGCATGCTTTAAACTGGCAAGAGACATACCACAAGGGAAAGTGAACGAGATTGGTGGAGAGTTGGGTTTTCAAGCGTCCGGATATTGAACGGTTCGAAAAAAACAAACGCGACCTACCAAGACAATTCAAATGGTACATCCGCAATGCTACATGAGTGGAGAAATACCAAGGTGTCTGCTGTCCAGTCCAAAGAGATGGTCAAAGCTTTGAAAAATGTCGGGCTTTCATATATAGCAGAGAAATACTTCCCAGATCTCATCACAGGTAAGCAGATCCATGGCCATTGGTCGCTTAGTTGTCAGTGTAGAACCCTAGCTGCCACACAAGGGGGGTCGCTCAGAGTCTCGACTTTTTATTTCGTGGATTCTGCGCGATTCTGTGGATTCTGTGCGAAGGTCACTGTGCACGCCGTCGTCGGCTCTATTCGCCCGTGAAAAATTGCACGCATGAAAGGTGAAGTGTATAGAATACAATGGTAATTTTAATTTTTTTGAAAAAATTCATTAATTTGCATATTTATGGTAATTTATGCAAATAAAGGTCATAAAATTCATATTTTTACCCATAAATCATATAATATTCTTCATAATTAAACTCTGGTTTTCACTACATATATTCTTTAGAGCATTTGGAAAAATAATACGACAAAAAAAATTTGAAAGAGCCAGGTTCTTCCTTATGTTTTCTATTGTTTTTATAATTTCTTATGTATTTCTTTGTGTTTTTTTACTTATGTATTTTATTGTTTTTGTTGTTTATTTTATTTCTAACTATAATACAACTATTTTGAACCCCCAAAGCAAACATATAAAAATGTAAACAAGACCAAATAACCAATGATATACCTCCTTTTTACGAAAACTGATATTTCCATATGTTTTGTACACACATCATGAAATTGAGCGATTTTCGGGCTGACATGCATAGACAAAAGGTCACGTGACTTCGTAACGGTAGGTCCGATTTTCAATATTTTTGTTTTCAAATATGCGCAAGACGTTTTGGAGTAATAAAACAAAATCGCGAGGAGGGGGGGCGGGCGGGGGTGGGGGGGGGCGGGCCATTATGGCCCCCGGCCTTATTAGGGGTTAAGCCTCTTATTAAAGCAATATGGCCCCCGGCCTTATTAGGGTTAAGCCTCTTATTAAAGCAATAAGTCCAAGATTATTATTTTTCAATCGTGTTCTAAATATGTATTACAGATAATACAATTATATAGTAGCCATATTGGCAACCTCGAGCAATGCATCATA
>JBAMJV010006543.1:0-33635 GCA_037951105.1 Echinarachnius parma
GGCTAATCACAATAGCATCACACGGTTGAATAGAATACCAACTCACACAACTTCAATTACAATAGCTGTTGCTATGTCAGAAGAAAAGCACTGTCTAAGCTATTGCATGGAGGTATGCAGGGCATGCTTTGTCTGGATGTTCTTTTTGTACTTTCATCTTTTGTTAATCTCATGGTAGCTGACCAGTGATTGACAAATTATTTTCCCATTCAATTACACACGTGGGAGGGGGGGGGGGGGGTGCGTTGGGTGCTTACGCACCCCCCCCCCCCCCCCCCCCCCCCCCCCCAATTCAGAAAGGTCCACTTTTTGCCGGTCTCGGGTACTTTTTTTTACCGGTCTCGGGTCCACTTTTTACCGGTCTCGGGTCCACATTTTATCGGTCTTGACACTCATATATGTGATACCAGTATTTACACACAAAAAAACATGTAAAGTCAAATTTCCTTCCTAAGTATGCACCAGATTGCATAATTCAAGTAAAACATTGCAAAAGCACCCTTACCATGCACGGGCGGACACCCTCCCATCAACTCTTTCCCCTCTAAGTCGCTTCGCTCCCTCGGGAATCGGTCTTGTCTTCGTCTGGAATACATTTCATGTTGTTGAATCATAAATAATGTGGCATTTGATGCAATGTTTAAACTGTATAATTATGTTATTTGCGAATATTATTTTGGGGGTGCATATTTATTTTTCTTCATGATACAAATATACCTAACCTCTTTTTCTGCGCGGTAGAATCATGACACACTTACCCACATATGCACCGTCGTCAAGTCAGAATTTCCATCCTAGGTACGCACCAAATTGCAAAGTTTCAAGTCAAAAATTGCAAAAGCTCCCTATCGTGGGAGGGGGACACCCCCCTCCCACACTCTCCCCCCGCTCAGTCGCTTCGCTCCTTCGAAAAGTCCCACACTCACCGATCTCGGTCCCGTTTGTGTAAATTACGCACCCCCCCCCCCCCCCCCCCTCCCCCCGAAGAAAAAAATCCTGGCTACGGGCCTGAAGTTCCAATTCAAATGGCACATTCAAAGCATAGTCATGAATCAGAGTGTTCACAAACAACAAATTTTCATCCCTTTAATCATGACTAAAGAATCATGACTAATGGCAAGCCCTTTGTGTAAAAACTAGATACACTCTGTTTTCTCAGATAAACTCAGTTTTTCTCAGATAAACTCAGTTTTTCTCAGATAAACTCAGTTTATCTCCAGATAAACACAGTTTATCAGAAAAACTCAGTTTATCAGTTGATAGACTCTGTCTATCTGGTGATAAACTGAGTTTATCTGAGAAAAACAGGGTTTATCTAGTTGTTACGCAAAGGGCTTGCCATATAAACACATTATCAGACAAACTCAGTTTATCAACTGATGAACTCAGTTTATCAACTGATAAACTGAGTTTTCTGATAAACTGTGTTTATCTGGAGATTAACTGAGTTTATCTGAGAAAAACTGAGTGTATCTGAGAAAAACATAGTTTATCTAGTTTTTACACAAAGGGCTTGCCATAGGAATTTTTAATGAGAAGCTGATTCTATAGTCAGCTGCTGATTCTTTAGTCATGATTAAGGGCTGAAAATTGTGTGTGTGAACACGGGGCATGGTATAACTTTGAAAGGTACGGCAACACGTGTTGCATGAAGGTGGCTTTGCTATTATACTTCAAACCTTGTCATTTGTGATCGGAACCAAGGAGTTACCATGAATGGAGTCACAACTGTCACTAATTGATCCAAACACCTGTCTATATTCTAAAGGCGCACAAAAGGAGAAGTGGGGCTTTGCGGTTTATTTGAAGTTCGATCTTCGATGCCGCCAAGTAAAACCAACGACTAGCTAATTAATTGCTAAATATTTTGAAATTTCAAGATAATTCAACTATTTATTTGTGACTATTGCATGTTTAGTGGTAGACTTGATAGACGCGCTGCCAATTATAATGAAATTATAATCATTTCCTACATGAACTGAGAACAAATCCAGATAATTCTTGAATTGATATGATTCTTTGAAACAGTATTTCTTCACTTTCCGATAATTTCCGACAATTGACATTAAAGGCATATATGCGTGGGTTATAAAGGGTAGTCAGCAAATTCCAACTCGACTCCACCGTAATCTCTCGAGGTAAACTCACGATATGTGTTGGATCGATCGAAGAGCGGTGCTTCGAAATATCTGAACACGGGCCTTCTTATGAAATTGCATGCAGCAAGAATTTCTCACGCTGTCACCTAAGACATCAAACAGCGGCGCTTGAAGTATTTGCGGTTAAGCGTGTTACGTGATATTTTCGCTCGTAAACATCTCTGATGGATCTCCATTCGACTAGTACAAACATTCCGAACGCGACTATTTTGTATGCATTTTTTACTCGGGTATTCGGAAGCCGGGACAGTTTGCGATCGCTACTTATAACTGAGCCAATGGGGATTACGTACCGTGCGTAAAAGTGCGCAAGATGGATCCACGCGTCTAATAACCCACGCATATATGCCTTTAACACATAATAATCTTGAGATATCACTCTAATTGATAAGACACGTCGCAATGACCAGGCACCCCCACTACATTAATTTTCATTATGAATATTTCAATTTCCACACATTTTTTTTTTTTTCGCGCGCACTTGCTATCTATAATTGAGAAACACTCGAATAAGTTGAGTTCGGGTTTGCGAAAAGGGCAATTCCACGGTAACGGAAGGACATTCAGACGCAATTTTTGAAATTAAATCAAATAATTCCAGAATCCTGCTTATGATTCATCATTGTAAATTACATTTCTGAGACTCTTGGTGGGACACCTTTGATTTCCTATTTTTAAATTATTTTTTTTACATTACGTCTATTAGATATGGACACTAATGAGGCCGGTAACGGAAGGACGGCAAAATGGACAAGGATTTTCAAGTCCTTTAGTTATCATCCAATATCTGTGAAGTTAAGAGGACTATCATGTTATATTGGCTCATAGTCCATTCCCTAATGTTCTAAGAGTATTACAACACTTATTTGAAAAAAATATGTCTATTGGTATATTAATTACAAAAAGTTAATTGCTTCACTGTTCGGTAACGGAAGGACAGTAACGGAAGGACAGAGTTTTTTATTCATTAAAAATACACTTTAGGGCTCTCAAAAGATTGAATTTTTAATCTGAACACATAATGTGATATTCAATCATCCAATTTGGTACCTTAAAACAGAAAAATACTAGAAAGTAATGCAAAAAATAAAGAAAATCTAGAAATAGGCACTATGTAGTCCCATGTGTTTAGGTTCATGTATGGTGTCTGTTTCTCCTATCAGGAGATGCCCAATATTTTTTTGTAATCATGTAAACTGAAAGATATCATTATGTGATCATGATTTATGAAAAATAATCCAGAAAAAAATTAACAAGATCAGAAATAATCCTCATTGAATTTTTCCACTTTTGGCTCATTTGGCGTGGAATTGCCCAAAAAGTGATTATAATAACCATGATAACAAAGCACATCTCTCTTTGAAATGTGCCAATGCGTATGTAATCAACCGAAACGTCATTGTTTTTCCACCTGCAAGTAAAATTCAGGTCCAATTCAAATGAGCACATTCACTGCATAGATGACCGTGGCGGCATCGAACATCTAGTAAAGGATTTTAATATATTGTGACTCTGACCAGTAATAGCTCTTTGTCGGAACAAACGTCTTCCGTATGTCCGTATAGATTCAGTGACCGTCACGTGACGGTCATAGTTTAAGAGCCTTTCATGATACAGGCCCCTGATGGTGTATAATATTAGCGCTTTCATCCTAGATTTTGTACGCAAACGCAGCAAGATGCAACGCAACATCGTCGGAAGACTTCTATCGGGGTTCGGTGTCGACATCCTGCAAGGAGCTCGTCAACCATTTTCCTTGCTACCATGGTTACACTTTCAAACGAGCTCGGTGAAAGGATTGGCGCTCGCCGCACTACCGACTTCAAGTACGTTTTCAACGGCTCTGCGAAACGCTGGTGTGATCGGACCTGGAGGAGGCGTTCGGTCATATGCGTCCGTCCCGCCTGGAACACGTGGACAGGTTATTGAATCGGACAACGGTATGCCGAGACTGTACACCATGCAAAATGGGGAGAAGGTAAGGGAAATTAATAAAAACCAGGGCCCATACAATCCCAAAAGTGGGGGGCAAAACGCAATTTTGCCCCCCCCCAAAAGCCCCCCCCTCCCCAATTTTTTTTAAAAAGAGTGTGAAAGACAAAATTAAATGTATGAGCTAACGTTCAAAAACTAGTTTATACATCCATTTTTCAAATTTCGCTGCGCGCTTCGCGCGCGAACAGATTATCTCATTTTGTTGTAAACATCTGATGAGAGCAAAGACATTTTATTCTTTTTTTGTTTAACTCGGATTCTAAATTTCCTTCACAGGTATGGCATGAAGTGCACCAAATTGCACCATTTCAAGTATATAGATGCAAAATCTTCCCCGTGGGAGGGGGATACCCCCTCCCAAACCCTCCCCCTTTGGCTCTGCCCAAGCCCTCGGTCGCTTCGCTCCCTCGGGATTCATTATTGGCTGTAGGCCATGTTGTTGGATCATACATGCGCCATCTTTCTTACCGTGGGAGGGGGATACCCCCTCCCAACCCCCCCTCCCTGCCCTAGCCCTCAGGCACTTCGCTCCCACGGGACTCATTGGCTGTGTGTTGTTGGATCATACATAATGTTGCATAATTATGGTTTATGTTGTGTGTGTGTTTTGGGGTACATATTTATTACTGTGTAAATTATTTATTTTCTATGTGAAAAATATATTAAAACTTTCTGGTCGGTCAAATCATATCACGCTTCCCCAAATACAGCCGGATTTCCTATCTATATAGGTATGCACCTCCCTCGCAATGTCTCACTCTCACATCTGGCTCAAAGTTGGCAACCCAGAGTGTGGTTGGGCATGAGCCCCTACACACACAAATTGTGAGCCCCCTTGGGGTTTTGCCCCCCCCCCCCCCCCCAATCCAAAACTGCTTCCGGCGCGCCTGGAATTGACTATAGATGGATACTAGACTCGAGGTGATCTCTTTATAAAATCACGCCCGCCGGCCGCCATGAATAAACATTCCATTCAATATTTTCTCGTGTCATGTGTAAGGGAAATGATTTTCATTCCACAAAACAATGTATTCTCCTTTACTCGCGAAAGTATTTCTCATAGCTACCATGTTCTACAATCTTATCGTTTGCTGATGCTTGCTTGTTTGCTCCGCTAATCAAGACAATAAATGCATATCTGGATCATCAAACCCAAAATATAAGATCTTGTTAAACAATAAAAACTTGATTGATTGATTGATTGTTTGTTTGTTTGTTTGTTTGTTTGTTTGTTTGTTTGTTTGTTTGTTTGTTTGTTTGTTTGATTGATTGATTGATTGATTGATTGATTGATTGATTGATTGATTGATTGATTGATTGATTGATTGATTGATTGATTCATTCATTCATTCATTCATTCATTCATTCATTCATTGATTCATTCATTCATTCATGTACTTCTATAGGTAAAGCCGACGTTTTCACGACAGGAAATGGAGCGACGGATAGCGATGGTCCGTGATTACATGCAGGAGAACGAGATTGGTGGCGCCCTATTCACCTCGATGCACAACATCAACTTCCTGTCAGATTTCCAGTTCTGTCCGTTTGGTCGTTCATTTGGTCTCGTCGTGACTCAGGTATGGTATTAGTCTAGTTCTAGACCCTTGTAATTGTTAATTTAACCATTAGTTTAAAACTTATTCACCACCTATAAAGCGCCACCAACGAGAGATCTGCGACACGAGCAGTGATCTGCGCCACTCCAATGACCACCATATTATCATTGGGGTTGCGCAGAACATTGCTCATGTCGCAGATCAATCGTTGGTGCACTATATAGGAGGTGAAAAAGATCAACAAGGGTCTAGAACTAGACTAGTATGCTATCCCGGCGTTCATGTCAAACTCGAAGTGGGGCCTCTTCACACAATTATTATGTCATATTTCATAATTGCTTTAGAAGGCACACTTGTCATGCTTGTATCAGTCTTGTTCGTGAAACCTTCAAAGATATCTCTGTAAAGTACAGTCAAGCCTGTCTATATGGTGACCACATACATGATGCAAGGGAAAGTTGCTCCTGCCACCTCTATGACTATTATAGTCAGAGTACATATCATTGTTTTTCACTGCAGGGATACACATTGATGGCGCTATCATAGGCGGGTTGGTCGATATTGACAGGTGGTCACCAAGACAGGTTTGACTGTAATTCCTTAACTTCAGTGATACGGCTTTTCCCATGTATTTGATACCAATCATATGCAAATATAAATGTAATATTCTTCTGAATGATGTCTAAGAGTTTGCCAGAACACTACTTCTGCACCTCGTGAAAAGTGAGCATTTATGTCAGATCTTACATTTTCATATCCGCTACTGCCAATTGATTTTGACTTCAATTGAACGGCCGCTGCCTTCCGGAGCGTTTTTCATTCAATCATACATATCTACATAGTTAGGGAGACATTTGGAAAATCTATACCTAATTCATTCTTTTGTTAAAATATGCAGAACAAGGTACAAAGGAAATGTGAAAGTCACATGCAAATTTAATTTAATTTTACACAATTGATTCTGGGTGTTTTTTTATGGAAATAATGACTATATAGCGTCAAGTCTACGTCAATTTAACAGTGATTGCCTTCCAAACTTATCATACAATATGCAG
Organism: Echinarachnius parma; assembly: GCA_037951105.1. Classification (NCBI taxonomy): domain Eukaryota; kingdom Metazoa; phylum Echinodermata; class Echinoidea; order Clypeasteroida; family Echinarachniidae; genus Echinarachnius; species Echinarachnius parma. The sequence goes on from JBAMJV010006543.1 coordinate 6,769, forward strand.
GACAGAGTAGTGACCATCTCCCCCGGGGTGGACGCCGGGCAGCCCTGGCGCAGAACCAGCGTAGGAGACAACATCATCTACACGGACTGGCACCAGGACAACTTCTGGCACGCCGTCAAGTACGAGCTGGTAGACGTTGTTCCTGGAAGGATTGCTTGCGAATTCGACCACTTGACCCTGGAAAACAAATCCAAGCTGGACGTGGCTCTCGGAGGCAAGGAAGTGGTCGACATTGGGACTCCGATGATGCTGCGGAAATTGATCAAGTCCGACGAGGAGATCGCCCTGATCGAAGAGGGGGCGAGGATCTGCGATCTCGGTGCTGAGGCAGCGATCGACGCAATCGTAGAGGGTGCTGGAGAACACGAAGTTGCCCTTCATGCGACGGAAGTGGTCGTACGAGAGATCGCGAAGTCATTTCCCCATGCAGAGCTACGAGACTGTGAGTTCTATATCGGTGGTGGATGTTAACATGGTTAAAAGGAATCTAGTACCACTGTCAAATCCACAAAACTTTCTTACAACTCTAGTGGTTCTCTCATAACTTGTTGTATTCGTATTACCATTTAGAAGCATGGAACCTGTTTCGGTTTCTCAAATTTCCATTTTGTTAAAAAGATTTGAACAATTGAAGTGTTCGGAATTTGTACTTATCCACTGGAAAGTGTGTACACAGTTAGTGTAATGAGTTAGCGAATATCACTTCGTATTTTCGCTCGCTACTCGGCCATTTAACATCTATTTAACGTGAAATATTTACAAATTACTTACTGGACAGACCACTTACTTATATCAGATCACAGGAAAAACAAATTTGATCAAGCATTCATTACTTTGTTTGCACAAAAATGTCAACAAAGCTACTAGATTCCTTTAATGTGATGTGCGTGGCACTTTATACTCTTGTTACAAACAGGCTAACAGTTTGTATCCCTTGACACATTATTATCTAGAGAACAGGAAGTAGCCCTTTGCAGAATGTACCTCATTCAATCGTAAGCTTGGGATATCACGAAGTCATTTTCCATTCATCAAAGGGTATCTCGATCGCTAAAAGTTCCGTAACAATTATCCCGAGTTGGAGCTGCGGTACTATCCGTGGTATTTTATATAATTTACATGGCAGGGCCCTTGATTAATCGATAGGACGGAGTGATCGCGAAGTCCAAATCATTCTCTCCAGGGCCCCGTTGCAGAGCGATTTGTAATCGATCGTAAAGGGTTCTTAAGTTGCAACTCATCACAAGTCAGAGAATGTGTACATTATATTTTGAACCATATCAGATTTGCGCATTTAGTCATATGATCTGACTTCATTGCAACTTTACAATCGATCGCGGTAAGGGGCCTTGCAAAGTTAAAAAAAAATTCCAAACATCCAAATAAGATTTGGAAGTGGGTGGGTGGGTCCAGGGCCATTTTGGATAATAACAAAAATTGGAACCCCCCCCCCCCCCCCCAAAAAAAAAAGAAAAAAAGAAAAAGATTTAGGGTCAAAAAATGCACATATGATTTGAGTTTTCTGCCCATGTCAGAGATGGATTTCCAAAAAAAGTTTGGATAGGGGGGTGGGTGGGTGGGGTAAGCTCTATCCAAATTGTATTTGGATGTTTGGAATTTGTTTAACTTGTTTAACAAGGCCCCTTACTCTGTCAGTAACTGGGCCCAGAGCTCATAGCTAGACTGGGAGTTGGTGTAAAGCGTATGAATTGACATACCATTTGTTAAGCACATGAATCGTGTTCTGTGACTTTGCTCATATTATGTAGCATGACTTGGAATGTATTGCACGGTTTCACGGAAATTAATGTTTGCGACGTTACGACAATGTGGGGGCCTGTTCGGGAAAAGAAGCGCCATCCGCAAAATCTCGCACCCAGCGGAGAATCATTGTCGGTATTCTTTGTGTTAATGACCTATTAAACCTACAACACAACGCATACCGTAGAACACCATCGTCAAGCACCTATACATATCTTGCTTTTATAGAGCGCCCGCTCTCTGTCCGAAAGGGAGACATTAATCAAGAATGCAAATAATGGTGACGAATATTCATGAGAATAATAATGGAGGTGAATCTCATGGAAACGTCAGCTACAAATACAATGGTGATGAATATTCATTCTTTAATACGTGTGCCAGGTAAACATTTTCCGCCCTACGCCTTCTGGGTTATCTAAGACCCCGTTTACAGTGAAAAAAAGGCCGGGCCGAGCCGCGGCTCGGCCCGGCCTTTTTTTCACTGTAAACGCTCAAAAGGCCAAATGCGGTACCAAAAGTGGCCGCGCATTTGGCCCCGCTCTGGAGGTTGTATCGGCCGCGGCTCGGCCGCGGCTCGGCCCCGCTTTTTCTCACTATAAACGCACGCAGGGCCAAATGCGGTACCAAATATGTGACCCCGGAAGTGAAAGGATCATTACGTCATAGGATATTCATTACAAATTCATTACAAATAACCAGCGCCTCTGATCTGCAAGTGCTGTGACCCCGGCGCGCCCCCAAAATAATGGTTTGTTTACATGCAGAGCGCCACTACGACAAGATATTGAAAGGGCGGCCGGGCCGAGCCCGCCACTGTAAACGCACAACATTGGGGGGCCGAGTACCGCGCCCGGCCCTGCACTGTAAACGGGGTCAAATATAACCCAGAAGGCGTAGGGCGGAAAACGTTTACCTGGCACACATAGGAGGGGGGGGGGGGGGGGGGGGGGGACAAGAACTTTGAACGTACATAAATGTAGGCCTACATTGAAAGTATACTTTAGCTCCTTAATCGTTAGTCGATTTGGATGGATCGTGTAGTGTGCGCCTGTGCGGTTGGCGTTATATTGTTTTAATATCCTCACGTATACTTGAAATGACGACAGAGATGGAATTGTAGTAGGGAATCAGATAACGTTTTTATCGCACTCAAACACTCAAATGCTTCGTTTTCTTCCACATTCCATATATTTTTGTTATCATCACGTACTTTAAATTACACTTGAGTATATGATAATGTGACGGCAGTGATTATTGATGGAATTGTAGGAGGGAATCAGAAAACGTTTTTTTTATCGCACTCGATCACTCCAAATGCTTCGTATTTCTTCCACATTAATCTAGCGTGGGTCTGGTGTCAGTCGGGTGTCAACACGGACGGCGCACACAATGCGTTGACGTCACGGCGGATCCAGAAAGGGGACATAATCAGCCTCAACGTCTTCCCGATGATTGCAGGGTATGTTAAGGATTTTCTTTACGAATACGTTTTAATCATTTCTTTTCCGGCTTACTACGAAGTCTAGTAAGTCTAGAATTTAGCCAAGTCAGCTATCACCACAATGAAGATTTGTTTTTTGTTTGAGTTGGTTGTAAAGTGTCAACCTTGATAAGTATTCAAAAAATTAATTGAAGCTTGAAACTTGAAAGATCTCAAATATGTACTTAAATTTATGTAGGACTTAATTATTATTTTGGAAAACCGTTCATTACAAAGTTTCAAAAAGTTTTCAAAAAAGGTATACAGAACTTTAATTGAAATCATCAGTAATCTCGAGTTTCGTTCATAAACGAGATGTCATGCTCTTGATGTAAAAATAATTTTTAAAAATCAATCTGAATTATATGCATCTTTGGATTTACATAATTCTAAGTCAATCTTAAAATATTATACTTTCAAAATTTTGACTTAAAATCTTTGTGAAACTGCCCCAGGTACTACACCGCTGTAGAGCGCACCCTTTTCTTCGATCACGTGACCTCGGACCGCCACTTGGACCTGTGGGAGAAGAACTGCGAGGTGCACCGCCGCGGGATGGCGCTCATCAAACCGGGGGTGCGATGCTGCGACATTGCGCGGGAACTGAACGAGTTGTATCGGGAATATGACTTGCTTCAGTACCGGAGTGTTGGATATGGACACTCCTTTGGTGTGCTGTGCAATCTCTATGGAAGGGAATCTGGTAAGATAAAGCTGAACGCGCACAGAGATTACTCGACCCGACCCTACCGGTTTCAAGTCGGATCGGGTCAGTGATCAGTGGTCAGTCGATTCAACATGTTGAATCGGCTCCGATTGATCGAGCCCGACTGAAGACCAGTGTTTGCGTTCTCTCTTTAATTAACACTGAAGTAAATAAATTGATAATATGAAATAAAAATAGTGAACCGGTTCACATTTGCAACGTCTTATCTCCTGTGGATGTGCATGTGTGTTCTTTCTTTACATAAAACCAAAGTAAAGAAGTTGGTTATATAAAACAACAGCAGATTTACATATCTGACGTCGTAATCATGTTCATATAATTGTGTTCTTTCTTTTTAACACTAAAGCTCTGGAGTTTAGAGAGGACATCGAGACCGTGCTCGAGCCAAATATGGTGGTATCCATGGAACCGATGATCACCATACGCGAAGGAGAGCCTGGTGCAGGAGGCTACAGGGAACACCATATACTCGTCTTGACCGAAGATGGCGCGCGAAATATTTCGCACTACCCATTCGGACCTGACCACAACGTTATTAAGAAATACTGATTTGGTAAAAGTACACCAGGGGCGTCGATCACGGGGGGGGGGGGGGATGGGGGGGATATACCCCCCCCCCCCCCAATATTTGAGGTGGGGGGGATGGCCTGTATTATCATCCCCCCCCAATATTTGGGAGGGTAAAAAAATAAAAATAAAAAGTATACTGGCGCATGTAATTGTGGAAGAGGCTACTATCGTATGTCTTATGTTAGAAAGTCCTTACTCATTCCTCCATAAGCAAAAGAAGTGCGATCCGCCCTTTGGTTTTCTGCAAACTTGATTTCATTAATTGTGTTTATCTATAACACGGTAACTCAGAAACAAGTTTATAAAACGTGAAATTGATGCCTTAGGTATGCTCCAGATTGCACAATTTCAAGCCCCAAAATGCAAAAGCTTTCTACTGTGGGACCACATAGTATGATTCATTGTATGTAATATTCTCGTACACCGCATATACTGTTATAAGACCCATAATTCCGTCTGGAATGTGTCCCTAAACAATGGTCATGTGACTCTTACTGAAATAGAAATTCCAAGGATTATCTCATGATATAGGCTAAAACAGGTTATAGTGAGGTATGGATCATTTGGCTGTGTCTCAGTACCCAAAGAGATGATCTCAATCTATCACACCTATATCTCACTGAATAATGACGAACGTTTGTTTCCAAATGGGAATTAGATGTACAAGTGGACAATCGGCTGTCTGCAGAAACAAGTGACCGGCTATATCAAAACCCGGCACTTGTCGGTAAAAATCAAAATGTAGATTTTCATACCATTACAAAAGCCTCATCACAAGCTTTCATGGTTTGTTCTAACTAATTGGTCAATAATTGGCGAAGATATGATTATTTCAATTTTACAATCATAGCTCTTTTTCACACATTGTGTGAACTTAAAATGCCCATTTCTTTAAAACATGAATTACCGACAAGTGCCAGGTTTTGCTAGAGCCGGTCACTATAACAGAGCGATTGATGCACTCTCGTTAAAGTTGCATCCTTCACCAAGAACGAGGCCAAGTTTGACTAACTTATGGTATACTTGATTAGAGGCATTGTTAAATTGCATGCTTGTAATTATACATTTCCACCTGATATTTAGTCCATGTTGTGCGACAGCTTATTCCATTTTGTATGATTCACACTTTCTGTATCAAAGGAATACACTAACTCTCTTCCTAGAAGGGCACATACTATAGTGTGCTCATTCAATACTTTTGTGTTCATACTGATGATACTTCTTATTAGTCATCAGCCTTATACAGAGTGTTTCGAAAAAAGCGGAACCCAACTTCCACCAGGCAGTATCTCGTCTAATAAACATAATTATGTTTATGGTAATATGTCATATGAAAGGGGAACTCATGATCTTTCGTTTGATACAAAATACATTTCGTTAGCGTCATGCATGAATGAATATAAATGACCTTAACAGATTTATGTAAAAAGTAGTTTGCGCACAAGAGTAGAAAGTTATTGTTTAATGCAATGCAATTCATGAAACAAAGACAAAGTCAAGTGATATTTCATGATGTTTCTGTATTCATAGCTTGACACTTATTCAACTTCGAAAAGAGTTCAGGGTCCATAATTATCCCCAATGTCCTTCCACATGACCCGCTTGTCTGTCCGCACAGGTTTGTGTTCGTGTCACCATGGCTTTCATAGCCAGTTTCACCACATTCCCCTGCTGGCACAAGGCATTGAACTCCTTGATGATGCGATTGCGGATGTCGTATGTATCTTTCGGCTGAGTGATGTATACCTTCGTCTTCATATGATCCTAGTGGTGTCCGGAATGGACCTCCTCCTCCTCAACCCTTGTTTAGATTCAGACTAGTCCCTTCCATTTCATACTTCCTCATATTCCCCCAAATCGTGGATTTTGAAGGTGCATCACAAGCGGGGAAATTGTGGTAAAAAGCCTAAGTAGTAACTTGCTGGAGACTCCCAGAGCAATTCCACTTAATGACTAAAAAAGCACGCTGTTCAGTGGTCAGTTGCATGGTCAGGCAAGGCACTGATTTAGAAAGTATATCCATGTCCATTTGTGTACGATTGAAACAATAGGATTATAAGACAAAAGAACAAAAGGAAAGGTTTCAATGAATTAATATTATTTGCGACTGTGTTGATCAGTAGATCTAAATCTCGTGCGCAAAACAATTATAGCATTGCTTATTCAAAACGTTTGCAGTTTGATAACCACAACCTCAATAATTACGAATATGGTATCATATGAAAGAGTGATACATTATCTTTGCGATAGCATATTGCGATAAACATAATTATGATTATTAGATGAGATATTGCTAGTGGAAGTTGGATCCGCATTTTTGTAACCACTCTGTACATATTAAATGTGATAAACTGTATGGTAGCTAAGGATAAATAATGTTTGCATTAGTATTTTTACTTTAAATAAGTTTTCAATTATCTGTATTTGTAAATGGTGTATTCTATTTTATTTCTTTTTGTCTTGTTTGTATTAATCTATCTTTACTGTATCATTAAGAATATGTAAAACTTGTAAAATCTTAGATATGGAAAACACTTCAAGCTTCCAGCTTATATTAGCAAACCTCTGTCTGTTTCTATTTCGATTTTATGCCAGTTTATTTTATGTACGAAATCGATTGTTGTGAGACATGCAGGAATATAATAAATAAATAAATAAATAAATAAGTAATAACCACTTAAATAAGATTTCATACACAGCTATTCCTTCTCATTTTGTCCTCATGTTAGAAAGATAGACATTATACGTACTCGAAGAGAATATATAATAATATAATTATATAAAATTGAAACGAATTTGGGCCCACGTCCCCGAACTGTATATGCCTTCTGTCCTAATTACCCTGGGAACAGTGGCGTACCCAGGACTTTTTCAAGGATCGGGGGGGGGGGGGGGGGGAGGGGGGGGGGGATGTCGGTGAAGATTTATTCGAGGGGGAGGGGTGTGTCAGTGAAGATTTTTTCGAGGGGGGGGGGGTGTCGGTGAGGATATTTCGAAGCCGAGTACATAATCCTTCACCGAGATCCGTCAAAAATATCGAGGCCGATACCAAGACCACTTGGTTTTCGGGGGCCTAGACCATTGGTTATGATGGTCAAGACCACTTAAATTTTGTAAAGGGGGGGGGGGGGGGTTGAACCCCCAAAACAGCCCCTTTTTTATCAAGGCGGGGAGGGGTTTGAACCCCCCACCCCTCCCCTCCCTGGGCACGCCTATAATGCCTGGGAGCTACTGTTAGAATAAACCGAGCGAATCTGTCCTACTAAATACAACTGTGCTTTGGTTAGGATTTTCCACAAACGGGCTCCTTGAATTGCAATATTCCAACGCCCCAAACAACATCACATCGACGCAGTTTCATAGCTCACATCCAAACTCAGCACATCATCATGTCTATCTGCCTTATCACCCGGCGTGTTTTGTTATCCTACTACAATATATAGACGAATGTCCAATAAGCAGTGACGTAGATTAGACTCTCGCGAGCTGAACTCGGTCACCCAGAGCCGTCACCCCGAAAAGCGCCGCCAACAAGAGAGATCTGGCCCCATATTCATGAAACCTCGCTAGCTTAGTTACTTGCTAAGTGTATTTTTTATGTGCAGTTTATTAAGCAACAAACAGTTTTCCTAGTCCCCAACTAGTGTCAACTGGGTAAGCCACTAAGTACCCACTAAGTTAAACCTAGGTAGCAACTAAACTGTATTGTGTTTACTTCTGGGCCACGCCATCCAACATGGACTAAGCAAGGAACTAAACTAGCGGGCTTTCATGAATGTAGGCCCTGTGATCCCTGTGGCAGCGATCACTGCTGTAGTACAGATCTCTCTCGTTGGCGGCGCTTTTCGGGGTTGACGGCTAGACGGCCAGCTCGCGAGAGTCTAATCTAGACTATGGTGAAGGTGCTCACGGGCCACCCAATCAATTTGACAAAAGCAATACAAACATGAGGGGACAAATGTTGATAAGAGAAAGACAATCATAAGGTGTGCCCCTAATCATTACGACCACACTACGCCACTGATCTTCTATACTCGAATAACTCCACTCGCTGGGCCCACGAATAATGCTTCTTCTTGAAACTTTGAATTCGATTCCAAAAGATTTTATTGTTTAATTCCAAACGAAGTAATACAATCGTATATATACCAGTATAATGCGTGATATGATTTACCGAGCTGTATTATTACGTTCTCGCCTGCGCGTAGTTGGCGTGCAAAGGGATAATAATTTATGCAAGACAATTATAGATCTCTGCGTAACAAAATAAAATAAATCTGATTTCATCAGTGACCACTCAGCTCTAGCTCTTATACCGATAATCATCAACACTATTTTGTGGTTGATTCGAAAAACAATTTCTACCACTTCTTTTCTTAATCTACCCCTTTAAAATTGATTTTCCGTTTCAACCTGTTGCTCTTCTATATTCCTAAATATCCACGACATTAGCCACAAAATAATTGAATCGCATTAATATAATTGAGTATAAACATCGAAATCACCCCCCTTCTACGTATTAAGTCATACAAATGCAATCTTCCATACCATTATGCTGCCAGGTAGTAATGAGTAATGCACTATAACAATACTTACCGTATTCTAAACAGAATCTATCTACAATGACGCATACTCGATCTACATAATAATTATTACATACTTTCAAATGTATACAATAACAAATCTTTGCACCAGATAGGCCTATACTTCTATTTTAGCACCATGACCATGATAACGAGTATGATTTTGTTCTAATGTTTGTATCTATTGCTTGAAAAAACAGGATTATTTGCATAAAATTATGTTATCCAAAATAAAGTGATCAGCGTTGGTATACAAATCATTACATTAACCATGTTAAAATGTAGCCTAATAATTCTTAAATTTAGTTGTAAGTTGATTCAATCACATAACATTATTTTTGAACGGTACTTCATGTCTTACTCTAATAAATTGAATACTTGATAAATACATTTCACATTACAACGTATACAAAATTAAAACTCCGAACAGATGTTTCTCATTTCGTAAGTAAACTACTTTGTATCATGAACATAAACATTGGTTAATAAGGGCTCCGTTGCAGAAAGAGTTGTAATCGATTGTAAGGTTGCAATTAATTGTAAGTCAGATCATGTGACTAGACATGCGCAAATCCTACTGGTTCAAATTGTGCATATTTTCCGAACTGCAATTAATTTCAACCTCACAATCGATTGCAACTCTTTCTGCAACGAGACCTATGCCCCGTTGCAGAAAGAGATACAATCGATTGTAAGTTGCAATTAAGCGTGAGTCAGATCACGTTTTCTAGATGCGCAAAACTGATTGGTTGAAACGCGTAAATTTTCTGACTTACGATCAATCGTAACTTACAATCGAGTGTATCTCTTTCTGCAACGAGACCTAGATACCATAAATTTCCACTATAAATCTACTCCTATTAATCGTTCACATGATTTTGTTGTCTCATAGAAATGGTTTAATTTATACAATTGCCTCTGCATCACATTTTTATCACATTTCATAAAAGGGATCTTGTAAATTTGTTGTCATGTGCAGAAAGTGATGAATGGTTGATAAAATGTGTATTGTTGTTACTGGGGTGTATTCTGAAAACGATTTTAAGTTAAAATGTATTGTATTAACGTCATATCTATGTAACTAAAATATATTTTAGCAAATCACTATTCCTTCCGTACAGTTTAATATTTTAGTGACGTAGATATATATGACGTAGATACAATAAATTTTAACTTTTTCCCTGATATGTCCCCTGAGCAATGTGTGAACATTTCATGTTAAATAGATATTTTATGGCCAAGTAGTGAGTGAGCACGCAAAGTGATATTCATTAAGTCATTGCATTGACTTTGTACACAGTTATGACTATCCAGTGGATAGTTAAAAATCTGCACACTTCAATTGCAGATATCTTTTTAATGAAAGGGAAATTCGAAGAAAAAAAACACGTTCCATGCTTCTGTTGGTAATACGGGAACAACACGGTATGAGAGAACCGCTAGATTTATGAGTAAGTTTTGTGGATTTGGACAATTCCCTTTAAAGGGATAGTTGAGCTTTGGTAAAGAGAGTACAGTTTTGGTCAAACTGAATTTTAGTAACCAAAACCTGCACAATTACTTTACAAACTAATATAACTCCACCATGCTCATAAGGAATGCAACATTACAAATGACTAAGTAAAAGGCCTGTTATCATTCAAACAGAGCCGTTAAAACTCAAGAGGGGGCTCTCTAAAATCTCATTGGTTTCAACCATTTAAAATAAAATTTTGTGCGTGTGAAGTTTTGTTGAAATAGTGATTGGATAGAGAAATAATCAGCAACTATTTAAAACCTCTTTTGTAAATTTTTGAAAAGAGGAAGCATTAAAAAAAAATGTTAACGGCTGGTTCAAAATTATCGAATATTTGTGGGGCCCCACAATTATTACAAATTGTTATGTTTATGAATTTTTCAGCCATTTATGAACCGATTTTGATCAAATAAAGTTTATTCCGTCATTAAGATTGTGCTCTTTCAAATTTGACACTCAGTTTTTTATTATCTCACATAAAAATTATTATGTGTAGCGCCCTCTATATCAAAACTCAACTATCCCTTTAAGTATCAACATTGTATGTTCCTTTATCATAGCAAAACAGTACAGTGTTGTGAATACCATCGAAATGAATGAGAGAAATATATTTCATGTCGTTGCAGCTGCAGCTTTATTTCAGTCTATTTCTTGATGATGTTGTATTCCGGACCGTACGGGAAGTGTGTAATATTTCTAGCGCCATCATCGGTGAGGACGAGGATGTTGTGTTCCCTGTAGCCTCCTGCTCCAGGCTCTCCTTCGGGTACGGTGATCATGGGTTCCATGGAAACCACCATATTGGGCTCGAGCACGGTCTCGATGTCCTCTCGGATCTCCAAGGCTTGGTTATTTAAAAAAATGAAACAAACGTATATAGAACAATTATGTCTGAGCAACATTATAAACGTACTGATATAGTCGCGCCTAATTCCAATAATGATAATACAATCCATCGTTTTGTATAGTGATGCGCAGTTCGGGATTTCATTTTCTTGTGCTTATGGAATATGGAATAAGGTTTACAACTGGGCCACTCGATTTGGAGATTTTTCGATTAAAACAACCTAAACCTCTTGTCATTTGTAATTGCATCAACGAAGATTAACTCCAGTTAAAGTTAATCCTGTTGTTTCATTTGTAAGAGCGAACTAGTTTATTTGTTCCTGAGATAAATGACAAAGTAGCAGTATCTGCCTCACCTGCTTCCCGTCCATAGTAGTGGCTCAGCGTCCCAAATGAGTGTCCGTAACCGAAGCTTCTGTACTGGAGCAAATTGTATTCCCGATACAACTCGTTCAGTTCCCGCGCAATGTCGCAGCATCGCACCCCCGGTTTGATGAGCGCCATCCCGCGGCGGTGCACCTCGCAGTTCTTCTCCCACAAGTCCAAGTGGTGGTCCGAGGTCACGTGATCGAAGAAGAGAGTGCGCTCCAGAGCGGTGTAGTACCTGCATGTGGTGGATATAATAATATGTTAAAAGGGGAGTTACATGCTGTTATTTTTTGCTAACTGGCACGGATTAGAGCATAAAGAGCATAAAGAGCATACAGATAGTCAGGAATTTATTTACTTCGGGTATATCACTGATAATCATGATCTGCCCCCAAATAACTATAACATCGGTCCAGTTCGTAATTAGACTATGGAGCTTGGGTGACGTCAGAGGGCGTAGACCGATATTCCATCAACGGGCATCAACGTACAGTAAAGTGTATGGTATCATGTCATATTACCGGATAATTTTAGTTTGACAGCATAAAACAAACATTAGATGTATAAAATCTAAGTGGAAATTATACGAGCAGCTGCATACACTCATAAAGAACACATTTGATGTAAAGTATATTCAAGAATTTACCGATTTTTCTCCATATCAACTTTCTTGTAATCATCTTTCTTGTGAATGATCTAGGTGAATCATTCACACGCAATAATGCTACAAGGCGGGCGATAAGCATACCGCCCATTCGTACAATGTACCGTTCAAAATTGAACGCTATGTTTTAGGACGCCATCGGCAAGGAAAACAGACGGGATATAATATTTCTTTCTACATGTTGCGCGGTCTTCAAAACAACAAAGTCGGTAATCATTATCAATTTATATAAATTGTGGATCACATAAACAAAATTTTGTTTGCATTTGCTAATAAATGGAGAGAGAAATCAGCCGGCAAAACTGTTTTTGCGTTGGATAGTGCAGCAAGCGGAAGACGATAATCTCCGCACAATGCTATGTACACTATTATGTACACCTATACGTGCGTGCTAGCCAGGCCAAGCAAGGCTCGGTGAAATTATTGATCAATAAATATCATCATTACACATGAATAACACATTCTATCAAACCGGTTCTTGTTCTATGAAATAGTACATATTATGCTATTAACCTTTGATGCGGTGAATACAAAAACGATGGGCTTATTTTGATCCTGATCCAGATTTTAAAAACGTAAACAAATAATTCGCATTCAATTACACGTGTGGCTCCTTTCATTCTCACGATCGATGGAATATCCGAATACCCGGAAGTAAATACGCGCATGCGCAGATTGTAACTACGAACTGGCTTATAAAGGCTGTTATGTTACGACTCGGGTAACGAAAGCGGGTTACGTAACCGCTGACATAGCAGCGGAGACAAAAACAGCAGTTAAGTAATCCGCTTCGAGTCCGTAATGCCCGGCCCAGACAGAGCCGACTCGACCCGATCCGACTGGTTTTCAGCCTGATTAACCCAGTATGTGCTACCTCAGGACTCCGGTTTTTCCAGTCAAGTGCCAGTCGGAGGTCATTCAAGGCCGATTCAACATGTTGGATCGGCTCCGACTGAGCGAAACTGACTCTAGCCTGACTGAAAACCAGTCGGATCGGGTCGAGTAGGCTCTGTCTGCGCCGGGCTTAAGGAACGTCATTTGACCGTGGTCTGTTAACAAACATGGCAGCCTCCATTCTAGTGGCAGTAAAATTAGTGGTGAGGGTCCTAAAAAGATCGATTATTTCCATTATGAGTGGCACCCAAGATCGACGAGAGGCGACATGATGTATGCTGTTATATCACGGCCAGTTTATACAGACATCTTTGTAGGTTCAATTTAAGCATACAATACCAGACCGGGTTGCCAACTCTCACACATTGAGCGTGAGACTCACGCATTTTACCCTTTTCTCACGCTCTCACCATGCTCACACTGATCTTTGAATATCTCACGCCCAGGCCTAACATGATAACAATTACAAATGATAGAGGTTTAATTTATTTTATATTCATTTATAAGCACTTCTATCAAGTTAAAGTACTGTTTACTATGTTACAAATACACAATCGAGCGAGAGATGCATCTCGTAACCATGGTATACCCAGGTTTCTTTTATTTAACCGATTTCAGTTCTAAACTTCTAATACTTAATAGGTTATTCTTATATGTCATGAACACAAACAATAAAGACAAGGACCCGGCATACCCTGCAATCATTGGGAACGTGTTGAGACTGAGGATGTCTCCTTTCTGGACCTTCCGTGACGTCACAGGATTGTGTGCTCCGTCGGTGTTGAGACCCGACTGGAACCAGATCCATGCTGTGGTCGGGGATAAATTAGTGTTGTTAGAAATCGTAATGCACATAGGCTGACATTCACAAAGGAGGTGATTATTTAAACCATGGTTTAAAGGGATCTAGTAACTTTGTTGATATGTGCACAAAGTAATGAGTGGTTAATACAATGTATATTGTTGTTATCTGATATGTCCACTAGGTGTTGTGTGAACACTTCAAGTTAATTGGTCGTTATATGACCGAGTAATGAGCTAAAATGCAAAGTAATATTCACTAACCCATTTCGCTGACTTTGTACACGGTTACGACTATCCAGTGGATAGTTTAACATCTGAACACTTCAATCGTAAATATCTTTTTAACGAAAGGGAAATTTACAAAAATGACACCTGGCTCATGCTTAGATATGAAGGAACCGCTAGAATTCCAATTGGATTTTGAGGATTTGGACAATGTTACTAGATCCCTTTAAACAGTGAAAAGGGAAACCATCTTTGCCTATTTACAATGAAATGGTCGTAAGTGCTTGCTAACTAGCGGCACAAAAATACAATTTACCATCTGATAACATAATTATACCTCTACAAAGAGTATCCTTGATTTACAAAACATCTACAAAGTTTCCATTATATAGGTGAGGGTTAAAGGGGACCACCAGGCAAAGAACAACACATTATTATAGGTTTTGGTACCGTTTTGTGATATCAAATAGATAACCAACATTTTGCAAATGGTTGTATTCATAAACAAAGCAATTAATTTCCACCACTTACGGAACCACTGCTATTTCCTGGTTCCATACGGGCCAACCATTTGCGAGTGCGCCAATGCTATTCACGCGTACGTTTGTAGACAATAGATTCCCGGGCGATTCGTTCACTCTGCACACATCGCAATTCACCGCACACATCGCAGTCTTCGCAATTCAGACCGCATGAACGCATGCTTTAGAATGGTGATCAATGCGTTTCCAATTATATATTTTGTTTTTGGAAACATATGTTTGTGAACTGTTGATGGAAATGGAATACTAAAGATGTTACCTTTTCTTTAATAAGAATATTATTTTTGGGTGGTGGTACCCTTTAATATTACACTCACCAAAAATGTTAGATACATTTACGCTGTAATTTGAATTTTACGAGTGAAAAACAACCGCGAAAAAGATTAAAGAAATTGTCTCTTCACTGCACTGCTTTTTGGCGACTAAATTTGTTAATAGCTGATGTATCATGATAATACAACCATGTTGGTATTATTCATGTGGTGCCCATGTATAAAGTAATTTATCATAGATATGCCAACAAGTTTCAAAAATACAGAAATAATTAATACAATGTACTACGCTTTACGAATATTGGTTGTGTTGTATTCTCTGGCATCGCCATCGTACATAGCAAACGTAACACAATCAGTGGCGTAATGAGCAAAAACTTTTTTGGGGGCTAAACAAAATCCGCATCACCACCGGATATTGCGAGGGAGCGAAGCGACCAAGCCCGAAGGAGCAAAGCGACTGAGCGGGGGGAGGGTGTGGGAGGGGGGTGTCCCCCCTCCCACGGTAGGGAGCTTTTGCATTTTTGGACTTGAAACTGTGCAATCTGGTGCATACCTGGAAAGGAAATTCTGACTTGACGACATGTACTATAATGTGCGTTAGTGAGTCATCATCGTCATGATTCTTAACCAGAAGAGGTTATGATTGATTCATGAAGAAAAACAAAAATGCACCCCCAACAAATATTCGCAAAGTGACATATTCAGTTCAAACAGTGCATCAAAAGCATTATTTTATGACAAAAAAAACACGAACATTGTATTCCAGACGACGTATACAAGACCGATTCCCGAGGAAGTGAAACGATAACCGAGAGGGGGAAGGGTGATGGGAGGGTGTGATGGTAGGTGGGTGCACGGTAAAGGTGCTTTTGCAATGTTTTAGTTGAAATTATGCAATCTGGTGCATACTTGGGAAGGAAATTTGACTTGACATGAAGTAAAATCTGAGTTTTCTTGTATAAAGAAATACTCTTTTCTTTCAATCACTGTTATCGAATTAGATAAAAGCCATGATTTATTTATTTATTTTATTTTATTTATTTATTTTTTTTTTGGGGGGGGGGGGGGGGGGGCAAGCGCCCCCCAAGCCCCCCCCCACCAGTACGCCAGTGAACACAATTATAATTGCAGTGAATGTATTGCTAATTTCGCAAACTCCGCGTGTTTCCCGTTCACGCTAATATGCGCGTTCAAAACTACGGAAATACCATATTCGCGTGGAAAATAAGCCGTGAGCGCCACTGTATATCGCAACCTTGGAGATGGCATGGCAAAACATGCTGGTATATTTAAAGGGGTAGTCCAGTTTTGGTATACAGAGCGCTTCAAGTAATGTTTTCTTTTGCTTGAGGTAATGAGAAAATAAGTGTAAAGTTTGTAAGAGCATTAAAGGGTACCACCACCCGAAAATAATATTCTTATTAAAGAAAGGTAACATCTTTAGTATTCCATTCCATCAACAAGTTCACAAAAATATGTTTCCAGAAAGAAAAAAAAATAATTGGAAACGCATCACCATTCTAAAGCATGCGTTCATGCGGTCTGAATTACGCAGACTGCTATGCGTGCGGTGAATTGCAATGGCCCGTATTCACAAAGGAGGTTTGT
Organism: Echinarachnius parma; assembly: GCA_037951105.1. Classification (NCBI taxonomy): domain Eukaryota; kingdom Metazoa; phylum Echinodermata; class Echinoidea; order Clypeasteroida; family Echinarachniidae; genus Echinarachnius; species Echinarachnius parma. The sequence continues at coordinate 23,633 of JBAMJV010006543.1, forward strand.
ACAGTCCATGGTCTAAACCCCGGTTTACATCTATGGAATGCCAATCATGCCAATTGTAAACTGATGGAGAGAGAATGTGTACCATCAACATTGTTAACAAGTAAGGAATTTACATTCTCTCTCCATCAGTTTACAATGTAAACCGAGGTTTAGACCATGGACTGTACAAACCTCCTTTGTGAATACGGGCCATAGTGTGCAGAGCGAACGAATCGCCCGGGAATCTATTGTTTACAAACGTGCGCGTGAATAGCATTGGAGCACTCGCAAATGGTTGGCCCGTATGGAACCAGGAAATAGCAGTGGTTCCGTAAGTGGTGGAAATTAATTGCTTTGTTTATGAATTACACAACCCTTTGCAAAATGTTGGGTATCTATTTGATATCACAAAACGGTACCAAAACATATAATAATGTGTTGTTCTTTGCCTGGTGGTCCCCTTTAAAGCGCTATGATTTTGAGAACAGGCCCGTAGCCAGGGGGTGCGTTGGGTGCGTACGCATCCCCCCCCCCCCAAAAAAAAAAAAAAAAAAAAAAAAATCCGGTCTCGGGTCCACTTTTTACCGGTCTCGAGTCCACTTTTTACCGGTCTCGAGTCCACTTATATTATTTTTGAAATATTTTATTGGTCTCGACCATCTTAACCGGCTTACACGACTCTCAGCCTGTGGTCTCGGCCTCGAACATTTTTGACAAGTGGTCTCGTTCCCGTTTTTGTAAATTTCGCACCTCCCCATGAAAAATCCTGGCTACGGGCCTGCAGAATCAACTTTATTTGATCAAAATCGGTTCAGAAATAGCTGAAATATCCTAAGTATATCAAATTAGAATAAAATAATGTGGGGGACCAACTTTAACAAAATAATTATTAAAAAACGCTACACATTTTTGAAAATCGAACAAAATGGTTTTAACATTGTTTATGATGATCTCTCTATTCAATACTTATTGTATAAACAAACATCTTAGTCACATTTGTTGATAACAAAAAATGGTTGAAACTTGATAAATGTCTGGAGAGCGCCCTCTAGAGTTAACAGGCTGCAGCTATGAAAATAGCCCTGTAACTTAACCCTGTAATATTTGTGTAATACCATTCACATTTTCATTACTATAATTCTGTTTGACCAAACAATTTACTATCCCCTGAACATGAAAGATCAACATCTGTGCAAGTATTGTGGAATGCGGATGGGGGAAGGAGTGATTGTAAATCAGTATTAGTTATGAATCTGATCTTAGAAGAATCCGGTATTTCAATTATTTTGTCGAATCTCAACTCATTATAATTTTATAGGAAAAGTCTCTTAAAACTATGATAAACTAAAAACACGTTTAGTAGATTTGCTAATTTGCAACACAAAGAGAAAATATCAAGTTGTTCACCACGATTTAATAAATATTTGTCAGGGGAGGAAGGAAACAACTGTGATTCTATTCTGCTTAGACCAGACAAAATTTGAGGCCGAGACAAAGTTGAGAGTCAAGTTGAGAGTCATGTAAGCAGAGGAGGGGGGTGGGAGGGATGGGGGTCCGGCCACTGCTTAAAATGGTAAAGGGGGTGTTTGAACACCCCCCTTCGGCCTCGGTCATTTGTTGTCAAAGGGGGGTGTTTGAACCCCCAAGCACCCCCCCCCCCCCCTTGGGTACACCTATGGCCCCTATAACCAAATATTTCTCTTGATGGGATCACTTTTGGAGGTCACTATAATATAGAGAGGTTAGTTGCTATAGATATAGGTACTGTACACGATTACATACGTGCGGAAGACACACTGTAAAGCAGTGGCGTAGCTACGGGGGGCACGGGGGGGGCACGGGGGGGCCTGTGCCCCCCCATAATTTTGAAAAAAAACAATAGAAAACATAAGGGGCCATTTTTTGAAAAAAACAAAGAACTACATAAGGTGTGCCCCCCCCCCCCCCCCCCCCCACCCCCATTCAGTCCGAGCACGCTACGCCACTGCTGTAAAGTCTTGTGATACTTACTGTCTCTCAGCTCTGCATTCGGGAACGACCTGGCGATCTCCCTCACCATCGCTTCCGTTCCGTATAGGGCCACTTCATGTTCTCCAGCACCCTCTACCGTGGCCTCGACCACGGCTTCCCCACCGAGATCGCAGACTCTCGCTCCTTCCTCGATCAGGGTGATCTCCTCGTCCGACTTGATCAACCTCCGCAGCATCATCGGAGTTCCGACATCAACGACGTCCTTGCCTTCAACGGCGATGTCCAGCTTAGATCTGTTTTCCAGGGTCACGTGGTCGAACTCGCAACCGACCTTTCCCTGGGTGCCCTCGAGAGCTCGCTTGACGGCCAGCCAGAAGTTGTCTCGGTGCCAGTCCGTGTAGATGACATTGTCTCCAGTGGCTGTTCGGCGCCATGGCTGGCCGGCATCTATCCCGGCAGAGATGCTCACTACCTTGTCCTGCGTAATCATCGTAAATATGACAGGCGGTTTGTGTTAAAATAGACATGGTTTGATGTGGCAAGATATACACTTAATAAAATAAACATCCCATGTTGTTTCAATTGTTCTAATTGACAATTAAAACAATTAAAACAACATGGAATTTGTATTTATTTATTTGTGTATGGTACCATGGGTACTAAACTACTAAGAAGGAGACAATTAGTACACGTGTAGAAATATTGAAGGAACACTATAGTCTCGGTTTAGATACTTTTCTTGTAAACAGTAAGTGATTGCCATACCTGTGTCACGACGAGTCCATAGGGCCGCCCGAAGGAACAGTACAGGAAGTCGGAGAAGTAGTTGATGTTGTGCATGGACGTGAAGAGGGCGCCACCAATGTCGTTCTCCTGCATGTAGGCGCGGACTATCGCTATCCGTCGCTCCATTTCCTTCGGGGAGAACGTTGGTTCCACCTAGAATGATCGAGATGCAGAATGAGATAACGAAGCAACTGGGTAATGATTATTTATGTAGTCCCGATCAGGCAACGTTCCTTGCCCTTTCCTCCCGTCAATACATGACAATACAGACAAATATTGGTTTACATTTATGAACAACCTATATCAACTTGAATCTCTTATGCCCGGCGCAGACAGAGCCGACTCGACCCGATCCGACTGGTTTTCAGCCTGATTAACCCAGTATGCGCTGCCTCAGGACTCCGGTTTTTCCAGTCAAGTGCCAGTCGGAGTTCATTCGAGGCCGATTCAACATATTGGATCGGCTCCGACTGAGCGAAACTGACTCTAGCCTGACTGAAAACCAGTCGGATCGGGTCGAGTCGGCTCTGTCTGCGCCGGGCTTATACACGTCAAAGTACAGCCCCCTCCCACTACCTCCTACCCTAACCCCCTACATAGTTCTTAAAAAGGCAACACCCGGGGACAAGGAACCTTAAATTCGGGCAAAACCATGTAATTTTCGAGCAAAAAACATAACCCGTCGAATACTAGTACACATCTAATATGGACCAAAATATATCATTTTCGGGTAAACTGTGTAATTTAGGGAAAATTTGGCAAGTTCATGTTATAATTATTTGGGCAAAATCAGTTAAAGGGATAGTTCAGTTCTGGTAAAGAGAGTACAGTTTTGGTCAAACTGAATTTTAGTAACCAAAACCTGTACCATTACATTACAAACTAATAGTTATAACTCCACCATGCTCGAAAGGAATACAAAATTAATAACGACTAAGTAAAAAGCCTGTTATCATTCAAAAAGAGCCGTTCAAACTCAAGAGGGAGCTCTCTGAAAACTCATTGGTTTCAACCATTTAAATCAAATATTGTGCATGTGATGGTTCGTAAAAATAATGATTAGCTAGAGTGATAATCAACCACTATTAAAAAACTTCTTTTGAACATTTTTGAAAAAAGGAAGCTTTTAAAAAAAAATGTAACGGTTGGTTCAAAATTATCTAATAATTGTGGGGCCCCACATTTATTACAAATGGTTACGTTTATGGATATTTCAGCCGTTTCTGAACCGATTTTGATCAAATAAAGTTTATTCTGTCATTAAAATATTATGCTCTTTCAAATTTTACACTCAGTTTTTCATTATCTCACAACAAAATTATTATGTGTAGCGCCCTCTATACCAAAACTCAACTATCCCTTTAATATTGTCGAACAGCTAAAAGTAAACAGAGTTGCTTGTCAGGTAAACGAGTAGGATGATATTCTCGGAAAAGACCTCGGCCCCTCCGGCAAACATGTGCCCTTTTAATAAAGCACATGACAATGAACTACCTTTTCCCCATTCGGCATGGTGTACAGTTTCGGCATCTCATTGTCAGATTCCAGAATGGTTATAGATGAATACGACCGGATACCAGCCGGGACCCCTTCACCATTTCGCTGAGCCAGAAGAAACGCACCAGAGGTTGGCCTAACTGCAGCCTCCAATCCTTTGGCTGAGCCACCTGTCAGCAAGCGACGTTGACCACGGACAGAAGCTCCGGACAGAAGTCTTCCAATGACGGTGCGGTGCATCTTGACGTCTCTTCGGTACAGCTACGATCGTCGACGCCTACGAGAGAGGATGAAAAACGTACCATTATTATTGATATAATTGCAGTTATATCATTATCATTAATATCAGCATTATTCTGTTAATAGTAATATAATTAATGGCACCTTCGGCAGGTGCTTGATCGACCTTCTAATCACGTGATCCCGAGTTCGAAACCGATTAATGCACCAGAAGCAATACAATGGGCCGTATGCATAAAAACAAGCAATTGCTTATAAGCAAATGCTTTAAGCACAAGCAAGAGCTTGTCAAGCAAAATATCAAGTTCAAGCAATTGCTTAAATTCGTATGCACAAGCCTTTGCTTGTGCTGAAACCTTTTGCTTGCACTGCCTAAGCAATTGCTTACGTGTTGGACAAAGGATCGTTACGGTTGTGCGAACATCGCACTGCAGAGCAGTGTCCGACCTGGCAGCAGTATTTTTTATTACGCAAATAGGGGGGAAACAGCGCAGAGCATCAGGAGGGTTTCTGTGCAGATCGATGGACAAAAATTGCCGTAAAAAGTCTAAAATAACAGGAATTTGATCACAACATAACCTCTGGAATATGGAGCTTGAAATCATCCTGAAACGGTACGAACATTTGATCCTTAAACGCGAATGCCCTGAGTAAGCAAGAGCTCAAGCTGGTCTGGATGTGCTTGAAAAAACGCAAGCAATTGCTTATCAAGACAAGTAAAAGGTTCGTTTTCTGCATACGGTTTTAAGCAATTGCTTGTTTGGTAAGCAATTGCTTACGAGCAGTAAGCAATTGCTTGTGCTTGTAAGCAAATGCTTTTGCTTGCAAGCAATTGCTTGTTTTTATGCATACCGATTCAAGCAAAAGGCTAGCACAAGCAATTGGTTGTTTTTATGCATACGGCCCATTATGTCCTTCATTGCTGCCCTTTATCATACCCGAGAGTGGAATGGGTACTTGGTCTGTATAGCGCTTTTGTTTAGCATCTCGATATAGCATGCTCCGAAGGAAGTTGAGGTAGTGCATAGTATATATATATATGTGTGTTTGAATATTACTGTATACCTCATGTTCAAGGGAATCTAAGCGTCCCTTCTCGAATAGTTAATAGAGACGGCTCACTCTGAATGCTATGTGTTATTAGTTTTACATCAACATTTCGATACAGATTGCTGCATGTTGTACAATATAATTTTGGTTAAAAATAACATTCACTAATCATAATCAAAGGCTTCAATATTTGCACTGAGAATACAAGTCACCACCCTTAATCTAATCTGTCCTACCAGTATTGAACACGCGGCCATTCTTAATAAATGTAAAATATACCGTATATCAAGATACATAACCGTTCCTCAAAAGACCGATTTGAATAAATAATGTTGTATATCAGAATAAAGCACCGCCATCGTCGGTTCTTTTGAGATTTTCAGTCGCCTCCCCAAATGGAATCGTTTACAGTGCTTACATTCTTATATAATTTGATGAGCAACTTACAAAGACATGTACATCAGCGAAGTGATTGATTCAAACCCTTCACACTCCTAATTCTCTAACAGTAAACGTTGTTTAGTTGTCAGCTCCGATGTCAAGTGCGATATTGCTGCCAAAACGAGTCTCTATATCCAGGTCTGTGCTATATCCATTGCATGCCATGCGTCACACCCACCCCCTATATATTCTCAGTGTTTAACTCATACAATTCCAGATTCTTTACTATCCATATACATTAACTGTAAAAAATATGTTCTGGTGCAAATTCGCCTACAAATCCATTGTTGTGCAATACATTTGTTTGTACTTGATACGCGATGAGCTGCATTTCGATTGTAATCGTTAGACTTTGCCCTGTATAGTTCGTTGGGGTATTATAACATGCGTGTATTGTTCACGGTCGCAAACCTATTTTTTTTTGGGGGGGGGGGGGGGGGGGGGGTGGGTGCGGTGTCACGCGGTTCCAATAATACTAACCGGAAAATCCCAACTCAAAACGCCCACGTTACAATGGCTACTATAGTAATGAAATCAAACTGATAATGGAAATTGATCATTAGAAATTCGGTGTTAGTTAATATTTATTTCATCCGTAAGTTATGCAACAGAATACATACTGTATTACATTAAAACAATGTTAAAAAGATTAATGAATGGGGAAACAAATAAAGATCAACAATACAAATTGTTTTCAAATTTAACGAACAGGAGAAATAATACAGATCTAGTGATCTTGCCAATATTGCCCCCTTATCATATTATTAAAGGGATTTAGTAACATTGTCCAAATCCTGTCATTTGTGTGTCTACAGTATACGTTTGGTGAATACAAAGTGAACATAAATTTTCCTGATATGTTTGTCTTGTGTAAATAATGTCAATACATCTGTTTAAACATAATATGATATTCATAATCAAACACATGTATGCAAGGTCTTCTTTAATTACGCTTGGATTTGATGAATTTCCAATTACATACTCAAATTTTCAGGCAAGTTTATGCCATAGAATATAATAATTTATTTGATTAATTTACACGTACTGTACGGCATTTTCCGGATTTTAAAAATAAAATATAGAATGTAATTATGCATCCAACAGTGTGTACATACACAGTGAACATAGTGAATAAATGGGTGAGGGGCGTGTCAATTATTGGGGGAACACTTTGATTCATTTATAAATGTAAGAAACTGCTGAAAGCTGCTTGTCCACTATAAAGGTAAGTGTATTCATTTATGTTTAAAGAATGGTTACCCTTATACAAATTAAAGATTATTGCATGGGGGACGTGTCACCATTGGAATTGCGTAAAATAAAATACTTATAAGAAATTTATGAACTGTTTGGCACAAAATTGTGTTAAATACATTTTCGTAGCGAAATACTACTTTTATTTAGAAGGTATCCTCCATTTAACTCACTTATTTGGTAAACAGTATCCTTCATTCCTAAACCTAAGTTCCTACATGGCTATAGCCTTCGCTTTTTTTTTCGCTCTTCATAAACCGTATACATGCATGATTAACTTATACAGGGTGGCCCCCAACAAACGGAACGGGGTACTTGCCATAATAAAGAAACGTGATAAATAGGTTCATGAGATAGGGCATAATTAACTCAGAAAAATAATACAAAGAACAGTCATTTTGGTCAAGTAGTTTTTGTTTTAGGCCGGCTTAACGCTAAAAAGACTGGGCTATTGTCAGGATAGAAATTTATTGGTTATTTAATGTAAGAAAGAAATTGCTAATATACAAATATTGGAGGTTTCCTTTAATTAGAATGTGCCTTTAACGTAGGGGGTAGCGTAATGCTTTGTTTAGACCCAATCAGCCAAGTCAGCTGGTAGCATTGATAGTTGAAGGGGGCCCGGCTAGAATAGTGAAGTGTATAAAGTTGTTGTGCAACAGTCCTTTGTTTAGATTTACTCGGCCAAGTCAGCTGGTAACCTTGGTAATTTAAGCGGGTCCGGCTAGGGAAGTCAAATGTAGAGTTGTTGTGTAACAGTCCTTTGTTTAGATTCAATCGGCCAAGTCGGCTGGTAACCTTGGTAATTTAGGCGGGTCCTGGCTAGGGAAGTTAAATGTATAGAATTGTTGCGTAATAGTCTTTTGGCCAGACAAGGCTTTATTATCAGAAAGGCCTTTATTTAGTCATTTAAACATGTTTAGTTTAGTTTAGTTAGCTTGGTCAGGATTGGCACAGTCGAGAAAGTTCTGTTGTTTATAGAAATTGTTGCATGTTATGTAATAGTCCTGTCTAGACGGCTTGAAAGCTATTAGGGCCTGTTTCTGAATTCCTAGGGCAGGTTTATATTTGTTATAGAGATATTTAAACTTGTTTAGTTCAGTTAGCTAGTTTATTGTTTGCACGATCGAGAAACTTCTACTGTCTATAGAAATTGTTTGCATGTTATGTAATAGCCCTGTCTAGACGTCTTAAAAGCTTTTAGGGCCTGCTTCTGAATTCCTATTGTGGGTTTATTGTTATGTAGAGATATTTTGCTTGCATGGTTGCCAGCTTGGCACATATTTTAAAGTAATTTGATTAGTTCGGAAATGGTATAAATAGAGGGGGAATCGAAGTAATCGGGGAGAGCACTTGAGTCAAGCAAGCAGTATAGATCTCCGTTAGGGGCAAACGTTTTCTCTGGGGGAATTCCACATCGAGGCGAGAGGCACGCCCCAACCGCGATAAACCATAAGCTCGCCTAGCCAAGTCGCCGTCTACTCAATCAAGTCAACACTGCGTGGGTCGAGTATGCAGCTGGTAGCTGGACTGAGGACCGGAGGACAAGCTAAGCTGAGAGGCCAAGTCGGCGTGGGCTACCAAGGGACAGTCAAGCGGCCCTGCTCAGACTGACGAGGACACGGACGACGGACGGGTCGGCAGACCAGGGCGACGACGGCGGCACCGAACTGAGGATCGCCAGATCACAGTTATGTAATTTTTGATTATTCATACCATTCTGTGAACACTAGAAATTATGTTTGAAGATTAAACTTATTTTGAAACGTTAAACGTTCTTCTCGATGTGTTCTTTTCTGAGGTCTAGAGTAGCAGTAGAAAACAAAAACAAAAAAAAGTCACCCACGTGACAGCTATTTTGAACCTTAAAAAAAAACTGGGGGGGGGGGGGGGGGCTAAAAGGGCCCCCCCCCCCCCCCCCCCTAAGATCTCGGCAACCAAAACTCCGATCGACTCCAAATTTGGCATCGTGATAGATGTCCATAAGGTCTACAATATTACGTAGTTAAAAAAAAAAAAAAAAAATTAGAATATGCTAATTAGAGCTAATTAATTATGCATAAATTGTATTTGTTTGTATTTTTCGTAGTTTTCTCGGCAATCGAAACTCCAATCAACTCCAAATTTGGCATGGTGATAGATGTCCATAAGCCATTCAATATTGCATAGTCAAATTGTTTGTTCTAATTATAATATGCTAATTAGAGCTAATTAATTATGCGAAAATTGCATTTCTTATGTATTTCTTTGTTTTTCGACTTATGTTTTTATTGTTTTTTTCAATGGAAATAATTATTGACCATTATTCAACCATTTTTAGCCCCAACTTAAATGATTGCAGTGATTAGAATGAAAAATAATGAAGATTTTGTCTCTTCTAGGAAAAAATCAATTTCCATAGGATTTGTACACAAATCACAAAATTTAGCGATTTTCAGGCCGACGCTCACTTACAAAAGGTCACGTGACTTTAGAACGGTATACCCGGTCGTCGCAAATTTGGTCTCAAAAGTTGCGACGACTTCAATGAAAAAACTCATAAAGTCCCGCGGCAATACCTGCGCGCGTTGCGGAATTATCGCGAAAATAGAGGGGGGGGGGGGGGGGGGCTAAATCAGCCCCCCAGTCTTTTTAGGGTTAAGTGAGGCCATGTAAGGTTCCCATTTTGTCAATTTTACCGAGTCAGTGCCTGATAAATCGCACTTACTGTCCGTCGTAGCACCGAACAACGATCAATGTGTGCGCCCTATCCCGTGAACCTAGTCACCATGTTTCTTTGTTATGG